>PVIH01022678.1:0-26580 GCA_004025045.1 Sigmodon hispidus | reverse complement strand
CTTCTATCTTTAGCGTATAGAAGGGCTACTGATTTCTTTGAGTTTATCTTGTATCCTGCTACATTGCTGAAGGTGTTTATCAGCTGTAGCAGTTCTTTGGACGAATTTTGTGGGTCACTTATGTATACAATCATATCATCTGCAAATAGAGATAGCTTCACTTCTTCTTTTCCAATTTGTATGCCCTTAATCTCTTTTCATTTCCTTATTGCTTTAGCTAAATCTTCGAGAACTATTTTGAATAGATAAGGGGAGAGAGGACATCCTTGTCTAGTTCCTGACTTTAGTGGGATTTCTTTGAGTTTTTCTCCATTAAGTTTGATACTGGGTGTCAGCTTCTTGTAAATCGCCTTAATTATATTTAAGTATTCTCCCTTTATTTCTGATCTCTGCATGGCTTTAATCATAAAGGAGTGTTGGATTTTGTCAAAGGCTTTTTCCGCATCTAAGGATATGATCATGTGGTTTTGTTCCTTTAGTTTGTTTGTATGATAGATATCATTTACAGTTTTTTGTATGTTAAACCAGCCCTGCATTTCTGTGATGAAGCCTACTTGGTCATGGTGGATGATATCTTTTATGCATTGTTGTACACGGTTTGCCAAAATTGTGTTGAGAACTTTCGCATCAATACTCATGAGGGAAAGTGTTCTGTAATTCTCCTTCTGGGACGCCACAGAGAGCACAGGTCCCGGTGGCGGAATCGAAAGCAATGGGAGCTCAACTCTCCCTCCCAGGCTTGGATACAGGTGCTGAGGCCTGCCGAACCCTCCTTACCTCTGGTCAGGGTTCGAATCTGCCCCTCAGAGACCCCTGCAGTTGGTTTGCTCAGTTCACTCGGTTCGGGGTCGTAGTGGGGAGCCTTGCATATTCCCTCAGCAGCAGGAGCTGTGGGTGTGGCCAGGTGCAGAGTTCAGCTGCCCCTGCTCCAGAGTGCGCTGGGACGCCTCAGAGAGCACAGGTCCCGGTGGCCCCATTTTCTATAGGTGGATACATTGCTCAGTCTGCATATAGTGCATGGGTATATTTACTCCCTTTGGGGGTCCTTATCCTCTCTGAGAATTGGAGAAGCTGGGGGCTAGTAGGAGGAAGGTAGGGAAGGGGGACTGGGGTTTTTATGTAAAATTAAAAGACAAAACTTTTTAAATAAAAAATAAAACTGTAGAAAGAAAAAACAAATCAAAAAATGTAATAAATTGTTTTAATTCATTCTATTCTACAGAGATATAATAATGAATACCATATGGCATTTCCATAAAAACAGACATATTGATCAATGCCCTCAAATAAATTTCATATGTATAAATTGATTTATATGCAGAAATATAAGTTTTGATGAAAAAGTCAATACAATATCATGAAAAGAAGAATTTGTCTTCAACTAATGGCTTTGGTCTAAGTGGATCTTGGCATATAGAAGAATGCAAAGAATCTCACATTTTTGACATGGCACAAAACTGAAGTCTTTTTAGTAAAATAATTAATACATTGAACCAGACATAATAAAACTGTTAAGATAGGTAAGAACTGAAGGGCCTTGGACACATTGGCACCAAAGAAAAGTTGCTACACATATTACCGATAGTATAATACAATAAATAGAGAAGTAATATATGTGATTTTTTTTAACACTACATAGTTTTTATAAGGAAAATATCACTACCAAACAATAGGACAAAAACAGCCTACAGCATTAAAAAAGATTTTCATCAATTCTATATCTGATAGATGGCTAATATGCAAAATATGTAAAAATTGAATAATGTAGACATTAACAAACCAAACAATCTAATTAAAAAATGGGTCAGAGGCAAAAACAGAAAAATTTTATAGAAGAATAGCCCATAAACACTTAAAGAAAATTTCAACATACTTAACTGTCAGGAAAATGCAAAATAAACTGCTTGGTGAATCAGTCCTATTCTGCTCAGAATGATAAAGGTCAATCAAATAAATGACAGCTCATGCTGGCAAGGATATGAAGCAATGTGAACTCTCCTCCATTGTTGACAGGAGAAAAAACTTATATAGCCACTTTTGAAATGAATATGTTAGTTTCTCAATAATATTGAAAACTGATCTACCTCAATAGTCAGTGATACCACTTTGGGACATATATTCAAAAGATGCTCCATCCTACCAAAAGGACAGTCACTCAGCTATTTTCATAGAAACTTAATGCAAGAAATGCAGAAATTCGAAACAACCTAGATGTCCACAAAGAAAGAACAGAAAAAGAAAAAAAAGGTATATTTACACAATACTGTATTACTTTGATGTTAGAAGAAAATATGTGTGATACCATAATGATTTTATCTTGTTGCTTCTTTTCATTTTACCCAAGGTTAAAGAATTCAAGTTTGTCTTTCCTCTGATCAGGATGCATAATAGGATGCTTTATCCGAAATGTGGTTACCAGCTGTCTTATGTTTGATAATTGAAGAAGTATTTATACTGAATCTGGAAAAATCCAATTCCTCATAACACAGAAATTTTTTCCTAAATATATTTATAGCCACTAAATTCATAATAGTCATGATATACAATGCTCTGTGTGCCCATCAACAACATGTGCTTTGAATACAAAATATTTGGTACACATATACAGTAATAGTGTGGACATATAGGTAAACAAATGTAATTATTTTCAAAAAAATTAATGTTAAGTGAAATAAGCAAGATTCAGAGAAAAATTTCTCTGTCTAATATCTATATACTTTTATTTGTGTATGAGACCATATATGTGTTGGTCAATGTTTTTCCATATGTGTATACATATTTATACTCTTGATCATTTTTTTATAAGGAAATATACAGTTATCAAAAATTTTAGCTTAAATATATAAAATTTATTTTACAACTATATTAGCACAATATAATTGTTAATATTTTTTAAAAGCTGGTCTTTGTCCAAAAACAATATGTGTGTTTGCTAAAAAGAAAAATTATTCAATAACAATTCCTTGAAAAATATTAAATGCTACTGAAAAGGAGCAAGATTCTAATTAACTCAAAGAAACCCTCAAACTTTCCAAATATATTTTATAAATATTATTAAATTTGACTTGAATCATAATAAGCACTTATTCATGCCTTTAAAAATCAGGTGGAGAAGGATAAATTTGATATGTACTCACTCACAAATGAGTTTTAGTCATAAACAAAAGGATAACTATACAACAATCTACAACCCACAAGCAGCTAGGTAATAGGAAGTACTTAAGAGAGACAACCATGGATCCCCTGGGAAAGGGAAATAGAGAAGAAATTCTGAGTATATTGGAATCATATGGGAGAGAGAACAAGGAGAGGTGGAAAAGAGATCATGAGAGAATGAGATGGTTGAGTGGGAGGAGCAATTGAGAGGGCGGAAAAAGAAATATATATCTTGGTTGAGGGAACCATTGTGGTCCTAGAGATAAATCTAGTGCCAGGGAAACTCCCAAGAACCCACAAGATAATCCCAGCTAGAACTCCAAGCAATGTTGGAGAGAGGGTGCCTAAACAGTACTTTCCCTGTAATCAAATGAATGACCCCCTAATTGTCATTATAAAACCTTCCTCCATCAACTAATTGAGGCTGAAGCAGAGATCCATGGCTAAGCATTGTGTTGAGCTCCCAGTCCAGCTACAGGGAGGAATAAAAGAGTCTATGATCAAAGGGATCAGGATCATGAGGAATAGTCCCACAGAGATGGCTGACCCAAGCTATTTTGAGCTCACTGATTGAAATAGCAGCTGAGAAACCATCACAGAAAGAAACTAAACACTCTGAATGTAGATGAGAGTTGAAGGGCATGGGCAGTTTGTGGAGCTTATTTAAAACTTGCCAGAGTTTATTGCTGATGCATGAACTGGCTTTCTGGAAGCACATTTCCTACAGAAAAATACCTTACTCAGCCTTGATCCTGTGGGGAATGACTCAGACCTACCTTAATTGGATATGTCAGACTGAACTTACTCACCTTGAGAGCCCTTGCCCTCACTGGGAAATGGATGTGGAATGAGGTGGGGGAGGATGAGGGAGGACTGGTAGAAGATGAGGGAGGGGGACCATTGGGTATGGGGAAAATCTTTTTTAAATTAAAAAAAAAATATCAGGTGGCTAGCAAACATTGCCAAACCAAGATATCCAATATACATTTCCTTTCCATGTACACAAGAACACTAAAACACACATGCTTACTTGTTACACTGACCAGTCTCTATGTGTCAGTCAATTAGTCAATCTAGTGACTGTGAATCTTATTTTTTTGTAATAAGTATTACAATTTGAAGCTATCACTTTGCCATGCTTTCTTTTGTTAACTATAGTGATTACTTTAATAACATTTAATTTGTTTATTTTCTTAAATTTAAATTGTAGGGGCTGGAGAGATGGCTCAGTGGTTAAGAGCACCGTCTGCTCTTCCAGAGGACCCGGGTTCGATTCCCAGCACCCACATGGCAGCTAACAACTGTCTGTAGTTCCAGTTCCAGGCAAACACCAAGGCAAATAAACAAATAAATACTTAAGTAAAGTTTTTTAAAAAAAAAAAAAAAAAAAAATTTAAATTGTAATAATTTCTAGAACTCAAAGCTCTTGTGAACACAAATTAAGGGCTTAGTGGAACCATCAGTTAATGCATTCAAATTTTCAGTACTCAAATTATCCATTCACAAACAAAACAACATGACCATTACAAAATAGTACCATCCAACTATAAAAATACTTCATTGTCAGACAGATAAATGAAAAAATGATTGACACTGTTATTTTTTTCTCATAGACCAATAGAAGAAACAGGAATTTAACCATTTATAGGATTGAGAAACAAGACAATTAGTATTGAAAATAAGATCTTTGCAGTTGTACCACAAATAAATAAAATTAGAAATCAGATGAAATGAAGCACTGCCACGATGATACCAGCTCTTTATTATATAATTATCATTTTTTTCTTTTTCTAAACCTGCTAAGTAGTTTTAAGAAAGCAATCCTCACCTCTCAGTTTCTCAGACTGTAGATGAGGGTTTGATAGTAGGGGTGATGAGGCTGTAGAAAAGAGAGACCATATTGTCATGTTGTGGACTGTGGTAGGAACCAGGTACCATGTACATGAAAACTGCTGCACCATAAAAGAGTCCCTGTACTGTGATATGTGAAGAGCAGGTAGTGAAGGCCTTATGCTGGGCTTCCTATGAGTGCATGTGGAGCCAAAACGTTGCTATATGAGGTTATGATGAGTATAAGGGGAAGCATAAGTATAAGCACTCCAGAGACAGATAGTGCCAACTCATATATGGAGGCATCTGAACAGGAGAGCTTTAGCAGGGCTGGCACCTCACAGAAAAAGTGGTCTACAACTCGAGAAGCACAATAGGAAAAGTTTAGAGTCACAGAAGTCTGGATAGAAGCATTGAGCACACCTGTTACCCACGAAGAAGCCATCATAAACAAGCACACCTGATTTCTCATGAGTAAAGGGAACTGTAGGGGATGGCACACTGCTACCAAGTGATCATAAGACATGGAAGCCAGCAGGACTCTTTCAGCCACACCCATCATTGTAAGAAAATATATTTGTGCTGCACAAACATCAAAGGAAATCAGGCTTTCATTCTTAGGGAATTCTAATACCACCTTGGGTATGGTGATCAGGGGGAAACAAACATCTAAGAAGGAAAGCTGACTCAGCAGGTAGCACATGGGTGTATAGAGTCTGGAGTCCAACTGGATTAAGAAGAATAGAATAGTGTTTCCTAGAAGGCCAAGGATAAACATGGCAGCTACCAGGGATAAAAGGAGTTCATGTGAACTTGATCTATTGAAAAAGCTTACCAGGATGAAGTTAGAGGTTTCTGATTGATTCTTATCACTCATGTCTAATGAAAAACTTTTAACTGAGGGAATAACAAATGTATATCAAGAAACTAAAGATGACAAGTCATTTTCTTCTCACATAAAAATTTTCTTCAAATATTAGTGGCTGCCTGAAAAGCCATCTTAAGAAGATTTAAAAAGCCACAGGTAAAATCAGTGAGTAAGAGAATGGATCCTTGCTTTGTCAACAATGTCTACTGGACTTGGGGATGAAAGTAAGGAAGTTGAATATAGGAAATTATATGTGTACATTAAGGTAAACATTATGTGTACCTCTACATTTACACACTACAAATGAATGAACTCTCTTGATTTCTGGCAACATATACTGAGTAGAAGAACCTTACATTGAGGGAAAAAAAACTTGTCAAAAAATGACACATGTGTGTATGCTATGAAGCACACTTCAAAAAAAATACTACTATAAAGAGAGGATAATTAATGAGTATATTGAGCCAGTTTTAGATGATAATAAAAAACTTTCAAATGTTTTATATGGGTATTACAGTTGTTGACAATATTGTATTAAATTAAATGTAAAATAATTTTACTATGCACAACATGATGATATATAGTTGATTTCACAAATATCAAAATAGATTGGCTTTATATTTAAATATTACATGTGTTAAAATATCATATGCATTAAATATAAATATTTATATGAACATCTATTATATGTAAACACAAATTTTAAAAATATGGTTCATCCATAGGTATTCAATTCTGAGCATAGTGTCCAAGATGTTGGATTCTCTGAGATCAAGTTATTTTTTATTGCTATTACTACTCAACATTATGCTTCTTACAAGACTTAACCTACTGATTTTATCTCGCTGGATTTTTCTAATACATTTACTATTATAAGTCAACCCCATCTTCTCCTTGGCTAGAACCTGAGAGCTCTTGCTTCCAAGCCCTAGAAATAATTCATTATTTTGTCCAGATCAATGACATAAGGATTTTTTCATGAGTCATTACTGAAAAGAAAAATATTTTTCTGGTGTTACTTTTCTGTAAAATGTCCAATAGTATTCAATAGTGTTCCTGACTCTATTATCTTTGAGGTGTTAGTTGGATTCAAATTTTCAAATCTTGGTGAATGTAAAATTCCAGAGCCAATAGTCTCCTGGGGCAAAAACACTCCAAAATAAGAAAGATTACCTCACAGTTTGAAAAGATATAAGCATAATATGACCTGTAGCAATTTCAATCATTAATCCCTTAGAATAGTTATTCTCAACCTCTGAGTTATGACCATGTTGAAGAGTCAAATATCCATTTCACAGGATTTGTATATCAAATATTCGACATATGAGGTACTTATTTTATGATTGATAAGAGTAATAAATTTATATTTATAAAGTAGCAACAAGTAATTTTATGGTTGAAGTCACCACAAAATGAAAAACTCATTTAAAGGGTCACAGCATTAGAGAGACTGAGAACGACTGTCTTAGAATTATGTTTTAAATGCCACAAAGTTAAAACTGAACATAAATAATGAAAATATCTTATAATTGCCTGAAATAATAAAAACATTATTATTATTAATAATACTGCTTGCAATTTACGATTAATCTAGATTCAAATAGATATTGAATAAGGACCAAATTAGTATTAATTGCAGATATCCCTCGCAAGTATTAAAGTGCCCAGATTATTATGATCTTTTTCTTTTTATATATATCCTTATTATTTGGCGATTTCATGTCATGTGCCCCATCAAACTCAGTTTTCAGAACTCTCAGATTCATGCCCACTCTTATGATCTTCCCATTTACAAAACCACCCATTCATGCTGCTCACTTCACAACACATAATTCTTCACACCTGAATGAGTAGTGTGGTTCCATATCAGGTACATGGCCAAGTGTTGTGCTTAATGCTTTTAATTCTAAAGGTGTAAAAATAAATGTCACTGATTGTTTTAAAACTGATTGGTTCTTCATTCCCCTGAGCTTTATAGTTTAAAAGTTTGATTTTTGTAACATTAATTTTGTAAACACTACCTATAGATATAATTGTTTAAGTGTTAGAGCAATATGATGATGTTTCAAATTCACCCAACATAAAGTATTAGGATCCATTTTTAAGTAGAACAAAAACAGATTGAAGAACTCATGTCTGCTATTTCAAAAAAAGTTAGCAGATATTGGATAGGATACAGATAAGGAAAGAAGCACATAAATTATAGTAAGAAGTATAAATTAGTTCTGTCACTATGATGCTTCCTGTGGGAAGATCCTTGAGATAGAACTGCATATGAACTTGCTATACCTCTTCTAAGCATGAGCTAAAATTAAAATGAAATCAGAGCATATCATGATCATGTTCATAAATTCATTATTCACAAAAGCTGTAATACAAACCTGTAAGATACTCCCCCAATTAATAAATGGATAGATATGTGTTGTTAATACAAAATGGAGTGCTAGGCAGAAATAAAAGAGTTAAACTTTGCTGTTAAAAAATAACCATAACTGTTAGACACTGTAAAACAAAATAAATTTAATAAAGTCACATAATGTATTTTTTAAAGGGAACAGCTAAAATATTTGGCCTAAAAATAAAAGAGCAACTAGAGTACAGGTACAACACTCACAAAAGGAGGAAGGCAAAGTAGAGAAAGGAGGGTAGCCATGAAGACATATTTACTATTTGCAATTTATACAAGTTATCATTTATCATATAATAGTGAAAGAGCAAAGTATGTCTATTTTCTTAGTATTTCACACACATCAAATAAATATAACAAATATTGCTAAACACATACACACACACACACACCATCTTCTGTAACCTATAAAACTTACCTCTCTTGGTTTCTACATAGAAAACAGAGATTTCTTTAAAACTGAAGAAATTACATATTTAAAATTTCTATAATACTAATGTTCAATGTTCTGTTTGCTGCATTGTTCACAAACTTTCTATCTCAACAACTCTTTTGTTATCATGTTACTTTACCAACAGTTGTTTTATTCTCACAACAAATTAATTCTGGAAAACAGAAACACAAAAAAGTCATTAATTTTTATTGTGTGAAATGGAGCATCTCAAAGAACTTTGTAATTCAATTCTTACTCAGGATAAATAGAAGTTTCTCTGAAAAGTATTAGCACTGTGGATTACCCAGTACCTGTGCCCATTTTTCTCAGGAAAGTTAACTTTTAAAATTTTGTACAAGTTCCCTGAGTAAAACTAAAGGAATGGCATCAAATTCCTGCTGTCAAGAAAACAATCACATGTCTAAAGTAAGTTGGTATTGTGTAGAACTTTTGTCATTTTAATAGTCACACTATCTTATGACAATATTCAGGCTACTGATACATATTGGTAATTTAATTACCTAATTACTACAATGGAAGTCTTAAATTAGAACAAAGTAAGTATTTGTTAAATGAAATAATTATATAAGAGAAATGTTTATTTTAGAGCTAGTGCTATGAGTAAATAGGCTAAAGAAGAAAAGGGGGAAGTCATTATTTAAATCCTACAATCATTAGAATAGTAGAAAAAGATCTGAGTTAATGTCTTCTTTGTATCATGTCTTCTACTTTCTAAATACTACTTCTTTCTTGAAGTCGGTGATCAATTGCTTTGTCCTAAAATTCTAAACTAAGACTCAACTTGCTAATTATCATTTTTAGTACTCAGAAAGCAATTCAAAAATAATTATCAAACAAGTAAGGTAGTTTTTTTTTTTCTAATTCAGGATCTATGGTTATCAATAGCATACCTTCCCTATATGTTTTCAATCATTTTATTGTTGATAAATAATAAAGACATATGTGTCCATGTAGCTCTGACATGTTTTAGTTTAAAACATAGATGATAGTCATAAAAGAAATCATTTAATCTAATAATCATCTGTGTTTGAATTAAAAAATATCTGAATAAACAAAAGTCCATTTTTTTAATGTAAAATACCACATTGACTAAATTGACTGTGCAGTGGAAAGTACCAGTTTGAAGGATCATGGTGCTATTACCACATACTATCACTTTGATTACACCTATAATAATCATACAAACTTAATGCAAACACTCACCAGGGGCTGTCTCTAGATATCTCTTGATGTCCATGAGTGTGCTGACTCCATTTGCTCTGATTAAGTATCCCTGTATTGCAACATCATGAGCCTAAGGAGTACAGTCTGAATCTATCTAAGCATGAAAATTTTAAAATCAGATGAATAAAGCTCCTGAGAAAACTGCTGCATCATAAATCCCTTGAGTTTTTCTTTGTGCTAGGGAGATTACTTTCAGCAGAAGCCAGAGTCTTTGAAATGTGTATAATCTCTAGAGGATTTCAGAAGACCTGAACTCATCTCTCAATTAAATGGTGGGTATAAAGGTAGCATAGATGTGGTAATGAAACATAGCACTTATTTCTGTATTCATCTGAGCATATAATCAGAAGAAACAGAAGAAAGAGTGCATTGATGTGAACTAAGGCCTACTCTAAAACAATAAAGTTTATAAACTTTTATGAGTAATGAAGCAATGAGAGTAGTAGAACAACAATTTTACCAGCTTTTCTTGCTTAAATAATGCCCTCTTCTAAAGCATTTTGGAGAAGAAGCAATGTTTTAAATGTAGATAACTCTTTCAAACATTATTGTGTGTCTATGATGTGTGAAAGAGTAGAGATCAAAAATCTGTGTTACCTCTGAAGCGTGTAACAAATAATCTTTCAAAGCAAAGTTTGAGAGAAGCAAACAATGATAAGTCTAAGTCCATCTAAAGTATAATAGGGCTTGTTATGTGGATCAAGAAATAAGAAGAATAAAAGTAATGTACATTCAAATTCCCTGCTCCAAAGAAAAGTATGTTGGAGACTGTAGGCCTGAAGGCTGAAAATGGATGCACCAAAGTTTCAAAAAAACTTTGGATAACTATCCAGGCAGCCAAATGTCATCTTGGTCATTTGCAGAATTTAGAAGTTGCTCGCCTTTTTTGTTTACTTAGGAAATATCATATCCTTCTGTGGTCTTTCACAGAGTTGAAGACTAATTATAAGAATAGTTTTCTTTAGTTATAATAAAAGGTAAATTAAATGTGCAGCTTTGAACTCACAATGATAAGGTAGATAAAAGAATAATTTCTTTAATGATGCTAAATAGACTAGCAATTGTAACTTTAATTCTTGCTTGATAGCTGTTTTGTTATGCATAATTTTGATAAGTTAAAATTAAAATCTTCCTTTTAATTAGACAGAAAAGAGGAAGTTATATATGCTATGAATTATCATTGGATAATAAAGAAACTTTTTGGCCTAAAGCAAGGCATTTTTAGAAGCAGGCAGGAAATCCAAGCATACCTAAAGAGGAAGGAGCATGGAGCAAGAGAGAGACTCTATGATCTGCCGATGAGATAACAAAATGTAATGCAACTCAGGTGAGACACAAAACACACGGTAAGATCCATATTAATAGAAATGGGTAAGATGTGAGATGTAGCTGACAATGAGCCCAAGCTGTAGGCCAAACAGCATGTGATTAATATAAGACTTTGTGTGATTGTTGAGGACAGCTGGTCAGAATCTCAGGGCTAGCCAGGCCAAATACTTTTAGTAAAGGTGTAAAGTTTCCTGGAATGCCATGTGGTGAACTCAACATACTGCTGGGTGAAATAAAAATTCCTGCCATATAGTGGCCACATGGTGAAGCCAACATGGTGCTGACAAAGCACACCATATATGGAGGGCACACCCTTAGGCATGGCAAAGTAAATCCAAGCCCACTCATTCTCTTAAAAAGGGAGTCCATGTTGCAGTCTGTCTCTTAGCTCTTCTGCTTCTCTGCTCCTTTACTTACCTGGCAAGTCTCCTGAATAAACATTTATGTGGCCCTGGTATTGTGAGTGTTTCTCTTGTCACACACAAAACAAACAAAAGAGATTTGTTGTTTTCTTCTATTTTATTTTTTCTTTTACTTTTCCTTCATTTCATTAAAGGAGTTTTTAGATTCTTCTCTAAAGCCTTCTGTCATCTTTATAAAGATATTTTAAATGTCATTTTTGTCTGCTTCTTTAATAAAGGAATGTTCAGGTCTTGCTGTTACAGAACCATTAGTTTCTAGTGGTGCCATGTCTTCGGGATTTTCTACATATAAAGTATGACAATAGATAAAAGTACACACTATTAATAGTCTATGGGAAGGGTCGCACCATTATTCTTTGAAGGGAGAAATTGTGACAGCACATAAGAAAATTACAGACTGTAGCTCTATAGTATAGCTTGAAATCAGGGATGGTGATACCTCCTGAGGTTCTTTTGTTGAGTAAAATTGTTTTTAGCAATCCTGGCTTTCCTGTTATTCCAAATGAAATTGAGTGTTGTTCTTTCAATATACAAAAAATATTGTGTTGGGATTTTGATAGGCAGTGCATTGAATCTGTAGATTGCCTTTGGTAGAATTGCCATTTTTACTATGTTGATCCTACCAATCCAGGAACATGGGAGAGCTTTCCATTTTCTGATATCCTCTTCAATTTCTTTCTACAATGATTTAAAATTCTTGTCAAATAGGTCTGTTACTTCTTTGGTTATAGTTACTCCAAGGTATTTAATACAATTTGTAGCTAATATGAAGGGTAATGTTTCCCTTATTTCTTTTTCAGCTCTTCTATCTTTAGTGTTTAGAAGGGCTACTGATTTCTTTGAGTTTATCTTGTATTCTGCTACATTGCTGAAGGTGTTCTTCAGCTGAAGTAGTTCCTTGGAAGAATTTTGTGGGTCACTTATGTATACAATCATATCATCTGCAAATAGAGATAGCTTCACTTCTTCTTTTCCAAAACTTATGAACACCTGATCTTTGACAAAGATTCCCAAAACATTCAATGGAAAAAAGATAGTATACTTAACAAATGATGTTGGCAAAGCTGGATGGAAGTGTGTAGAAAAATGCAAATAGATTCAAGCCTGTCACCCTGCACAAAACTCAAATCCAAGTGGATCAAAGACCTCAACTTAAACCCAGCAACTTTGAACTTGATAGAAAAGAAAGTGGGAAATACACTTCTTCAAATTGGCCACCACTTCCTAAATATAAAACCAGTGGCACAGGCACTAAGACCAACAATCAATAAGTGGGATCTCCTGAAGCTGGGAAGCTTCTGCAAAGCCAAGGGCACTGTCAATAGGACAAAACCCCAGCCTACAGAATGGGAAAAGATTTTCCCCAACCCTACAAGTGATAGAGGACTGATCTCTAAGATATATAAAGAGCTCAAGAATTTAGAGCCCAAAACCCCGAATAACCCTATCAAAAATGGGGTACAGATTTAAAAAGGGAATTCTCAGCAGAGAAACTACGAATGGCTGAAAGGCACCTTAAAAAGTGCTCTTCATCTTTAGCCATCAGAGAAATGCAAATCAAAACAACTTTGAGATACCACCTAACACCTGTTAGATTGGATAAGAAAAAAGGCACAGATGACAGCCTATGTTGGAGGGGAAGCGGAGCAAGGGGAACACTCCTCCATTGTTGGTGGGAGTGTAAGCTTATTCAGCCACTTTGGAATGCAATATGGAGGTTTCTCAGAAAATTGAGAATCAATCACCCCAAGGACCCAGCAGTACCACTTCTGGGAGTATACATTAAAGAGGCACATTCACATTCCAAAGGTATTAGCTCAACTATGTTCATAGCAGCATTATTGTAATAGCAAGAACCTGTATACAACCTAGATGTCTCTCTACTGAAGAATGGATTAAGAAACTGTGGTACATCTACACAATGGAATACTACTCAGCAGTAAGAAAAAACGATATCCTAAAATTCGCAGGCAAATGGATGGATTTGGAGTTATTCTCCTGAGCGAGGTATCACAATTTCAGAGAGATAAGCAGGGTATGTACTCACTCACTAGTGGTCTCTAAACAAACAAAGAAGAAAAAAAAAAGCCAAACATGCCCAAGAGGCAAACCACAACCACTGAACTGCTTTGGATCAGAAACACCCTGGACTGACCCTTCAACCCCACTCCAACTTTAGGAATACTGGACTCATTCTTGAGGGAGGGGGGACAAACTGGATTTAGCCAGGAGTGGAGACTGATCTAAGCATTATTGGGTCAGTGGGACCATAGGACTGTCTGCTCCCTGCCCATCAAGGGATGAGGAGTTGCAGAGAAGAGAAATGTCAAGATGTGGTGGGAGGGGAAAGGGACCTTGAATGAGGATATACAGGGATGGGAAAAAAAAATTTCAGAGGGAAAGCTGAACACATAGTTAATATATGTGTAGCAATCTTATTTGCATTAAAACCCTTGATAAGCCATGCTTATGATTCTTATCCTGTTCATAGTTATTGTTAACTTTTCCTCATTTTAAATTCATGTTACTGTTTTTTTGTTAAATACAAATAAAGAAGGAAAAAAAAAAGAAAATTACAGACAGAATTAAATGGTTTCCTCAGCCAATAACCCCTTGGTCTTTGCCTACTGGGATCCATCATTAGAGAATTATTGCTTAACTTTCTTTTTTTTTAAATGTAAAGACCTCAACTTAAACCCAAACACATTGAACTTGATAGAAAAGAAAGTAGGGAATACACTTCTACAAATTGGCACAGGTGACCACTTCCTAAATATAACACCAGTGGCACAGGCACTAAGACCAACAATCAATAAGTGGGATCTCCTGAAGCTGGGAAGCTTCTGCAAAGCCAAGGACACTGTCAATAGGACAAAACGCCAGCCTACAGAATGGGAAAAGATTTTCACCAGCTCTACAAGTGATAGAGGACTGATGTCTAAGGTATATAAAGAGCACAAGAATTTAGATCCCAAAACCTTGAATAACCCTATCAAAAAATGGGGTAGAGATCTAAAAAGGGAATTCTCAGTAGAGGAACTACGAATGGCTGAAAGGCACCTGAAAAAGTGATCTTCCTGTTTAGCCATCAAAGAAATGCAAATCAAAACAACTTTGAGATACCACCTAACACCTGTAAGATTGGCTAAGATAAAAGGCACACATGACAGCCTATGTTGGAGAGGATGCGGAGCAAGGGGAACACTCCTCCATTGTTGGTGGGAGTGTAAGCTTGTTCAGCCACTTTGGAATGCAATATGGAGGTTTCTCAAAAAATTGAGGATCAATATTCCCAAGGACCCAGCAATACCACTTCTGGGTGTATACCCTAAACAGGTACATTCACACTCCAAAGGTGTTAGCTCAACTATGTTCATAACAGCATTATTTGTAATAGCAAGAACCTGGAAACAACCTAGATGTCCCTCAACTGAAGAATGAATTAACAAATTGTGGTACATCTACACAATGGAATACTACTCCGCAGTAAGAAAAAAATGATAGCCTAAAATTCGCAGTCAAATGGATGAATTTGGAGAATATCCTCCTGAGCGAGTTATCACAAACTCAGAGAGATAAGCAGGGGATGTATTCACTCACTACTGGTCTCTAAACAAACATTCAAAAAAAAAAAAAAAAAAACCAAACATGCCCAAGCGGCAAACCAAAACCACTGAACAGCTTGGGATCAGAAACACCCTGGACTGACCCTTCAAACCCCACTCCAACTATAGGAACACCAGACTCACTCTTGAGGGAGAGGGGACAAAACTGGATTTGGCCAGGAGTGGAGTCTGATCCAAACATTATTGGGTCAGTGGGACCATAGGACTGTCTGCTCCCTGCCCAGGGAGGGGATGGGGAGTTGCAGAGAAGAAAAATGACCTGATGTGGTGGGAGGGGGATGGGACCTTGAATAAGGATATACAGGATGGAAGAAAAACTCAGAGGGAAAGCTGAACACAAAGTAAATATCTGTGTAGCAATCTTATTTGCACTACCACCCTTGAGAAACCATGCTTATGATTCTTATCCTCTTTATAGTTATTGTTAACTTTTCTGCATTTTAAATTCATTTAATTTTTTTGATAAATACAAAATAAAGAAGGAAAAAAAAGAAATGAGGGAAACATCACCATTTATAATAGCTACAAATAGTATTAAATACTTTAGAGTAACAACAACCAAAGAAAAAACAGATCAATTTGACAAAAATTTTAAATCACTGAAAAAAGAAATGGAAGAGGATATCAGAAAATGGAAATATCTCCCATGTTCCTGGATAGGTAGGATTAACACAGTAAAAATGGCAATTCTACCAAAACAATCTACATATTCAATGTGCTGCCCATCAAAATCCCAGCACAATATTTTTTGGAACTTGAAAGAACAATAATCAATTTCATTTGCAATAACATAAAAGCCTGGATTGACAAAACCATTTTGCTCAACAAAAAAAAAAAAACTCAGGAGGTATCACCATCCTTGACTTCATGTTATACTATAGAGCTACAGTAATAAAAATATCCTGATACTGGCATAAAATCAGACTTGTGAATCAATGAAATAGAATTGAGGATCCAGACAATAACCAAAGACCTTTGAACACCTGATCCTCGACATAGAGCCCCAAAATATTCAATGGAAAAAAGATAGTATATTTAACAAATGGTGTTGGCATAGTTGGATGGTAGTGCGTAGAAAAATGCAAATAGATCCAACCTGTCAACCTGCAAAAACTCAAATCGAAGTGGATCAAAGACCTCAAAATAAACTTAGCCACTTTAAACTTGATAGAAAAGAAAGTGGAAAATACATTTCTATGAATTGGCATAGGTAACCACTTCCTATATATAACACCAGTGGCTCAGACACTAAAATCAACAATCAATAAGTGGGATGTCCTGAAGCTGAGAAGCTTTTGTAAAACCACATACACTGTCAATTGGCAGAAGCAGGGGATATTTTCGTGTATGAGACCAGCCTGGTCTACAGAGTGTATTCTAGGACAGCCAAGGCAAGGAGCCTGTCTTAAAAATAACCAACAAAAGATAAAAAAAGAACATAAAAAGAAATATGAATGACTAACTACACTTGAACTTTTAAAACCAAAAAAAGAAATTTTCTGAAACTTCCAGGATGCAAGAACATAACTGATGTTAATGTTTTGATGTATGTAATCAAAGACTTTCTTGTATTGTCATTATATCTTACTCTATATGTCTCATTATAAAGCAGGTAAGGCAGTCCAGGTTGCTAAGAATTTGAGGCCAACCCAGTGAATTACATCTATCTCGTTAGCATGCATAATTGCATTACACTTTAATAAGTGGTAAAATTAAATGCATATTTTTGATTTTTGTTTTTCAAGTCAGGATTTCTCTATATAGCACGGCTGGCTGGCTATAGACCAGAATGGCTTTGGAACTCATGAAGATCTGCCAGCCTCTGCCTTTCAAATCCTGGGACCAAAGTCATGTGCCACCATCACCATCTGGTTCAAGTAAATATTTTAAAACACATACTTTGTAATTAATTTTCAGTAAGTTATTTATTTTTTATCTGTTTTATATATGTATATACATGTAGCCATGCTACAATATATACTATATGTATAAACATGTAGTACAATGCTAGATATAGCTGTATGTGAAAAAGGGCTGGGGACTATAAAAAGTCAAAGAAACTCAGTTTGGAAGCCACTGTACTCTTCCAGTGATGACATAATTTTGTAATTTTTTTCACTTTTTTTTTAAATGTTTGGCTTAGTCTGGCTAATGGAGGATTATTGGCATCTCTTCTGGTAATTTAGGGACAGACAGGTAAACATAAATTAGGTCAAGATCAAGTAGTCAGAACCATGGATACTGGCATCAAGTCCCACTTTGCAGAAGTTCTGAACAGCAAAGAAAAGTTTGCTTTTATGTGTGAGCAGTGTTATTTGTAATAGCAAGAATCTGGAAACAACCTAGATGCCCCACAACTTAAGAATGGATTAACAAACTGTGGTACATCTAAACAATGGAGTACTACTCAACAGTAAGAAAAACTGATCTTCTAAAATTTGCAGGCAAATGGTTGGATTTGGAGAATATCCTCCTGAACGAGGTATCACAAACCCAGAAAGATAAGCAGAGGATGTATCACTCATTAGTGGACTCTAAACAAAAACAAAAAGCAAAGCATGCCCAAGCTGCAAAACACAACCACTAAACAGCTTTGGATCAGAAACATCTTGGACTGTCCCTTTGGATCCCACTTCCCCTAGGGGAACATCTGATTCAGTCTTGATGTTTGGGGAATAAAACTGGATTTGCCAGGAGTGCAGGCTAAACTAAGCTATATTGGGACCTTGGGACCTTGGGACTGCCTGCTGCCTGCCCAGGGAGGGAATGGGGAGATGTGGAGAAGAGAGAATGACCTGATGTGGTGGGATATACAAGTATATACAAGCATAAAAAATGTGACTTCTTTATTCATAATAATAAAAAATAAAAATAAAAAATAACATTACTCTGTGTAATAGATGAAAATAGCATTAAATATCCTGGTTAACTATAGCCAAAAAGTGGCAGACCTGTTTGAAAAAAACTTTAAATCACTGAAGAATGAAATTCAAAAGTAAATTAGAAAATGAAGGATCTCCCATGTTCATGGATAGGTATAATCAGCATAGTAAAAACGGCAATCTTACCAAAAGCTATCAACAGATTTGATGAATCAAATTCCCAACAGAATTTTCTACTGACCTTGAAAGAACAATACTCAGTTTCATGTAGAAAACGGAAAAACCAGAAATGACAAACCAACCCCAATAAAAGAATTCCAGGAGGCATCACCAACCCCGACTTCAACCTATACTATAGAGCCTCAGTCATAAAAACAGCCTGGTACTGGCATAAAAACTGACTTGTGGATTAATGGAATCAAATCAAAGTCTCCAACCTTAATCTACAGAATAATAAACACCTGAATTTTCAAAATGAGATAAAAATATACAATGGAAATATGAAAAGTATTTCAGTAAATGATGCTAGCCAGACTCGAAGGTAGTATATAGTAGAATGCAAAAGTCAACTTGCAAAAATCTCAAATGCAAGTGGATCAAAGTCCTCAACATAAACCCAGCTACAGTGAGCTTGATAGAAAAGCAAGTTGTAAATAGCATTGCATGCATTGGAAAAGGTGAACACTTCTTACATATAACACCAGTAGCACTGACATTAAGAAAAAAACACTGAGACTCTTCTGGAAGGTGAGGACACAGTCAATAAGACAAAACAACAGCCTACAGAATGGGAAAGAATGTTCATCAAACCTACATCTAACAAATGACTGATTGATGGTTTTGTGTGTGAAACTACACACATATTACCAGACAACACACTTGTGTTTAACAGAGGAGTTGCCAAGCAGATATGAGGGAGAGAAGCATGAGAGAGGGACCCACTTTCATGTGGCAGCTCTTTTTAAGAGAATGTTTGGACACACATTTACATAGATGTTCTTTATACACAGCATGTTCTGAGGGTAGCTTGTTGGATTGACCATGTGGCCACTACAAGCAAGGAATTTTTATCTCATCCTGCACCAAGTTGGGTTATGAGACTAGCCCATTTACCACATGGCTGCTATATGCCAGAAATCCTTATACTGATCCTTAAAGTATATAGAAATCTTAAGTCACTAGAGACAAAAACCCCAAATATTCCAATTTTTAAAAAAATGGGTTTCAGTGCTAAAATGGAAATTCTCAACAGAAGAGTTGCAAATGGCTGAAATGCAATTTACAAATTATTCGACATCTTTAGACATCAGAGAAATCCAAATCAAAACAATTTTGAGATAACACCTTATGCCTGTCAGATGGATAAGATCAAAAAGACAGATGACAGCCTATGCTGGATAGGATGTGGAGCAAGGGGAACAATTGTTGGTGGGAGTGTAAACTTACACAGCCACTTTGGAAAGCAGTATGGTGGTTCCTCAGAAAACTGAAAATTAATCTCTCCAAAGATCCACTATGGTGGAATGTTCTCTGTATGCTGCAAATAAAGGACTGTTTTGGCTTATGTGGAGCACCGTAGAAGTGTGTGGAGAATCAGAAGTCAAACAGGTAGGAGGGTGGAGTTAGTCAGTCGCCATCAGACCCCTCAAGGAGGAACATGCAAGGAACACAAGTGAGCCACGGGCTGAGCCACGTGGCGGGTAGATTAGTAGAAATGGGTTGATTTAAGATGAAAGAGCTAGTTATTAATGTGCTTGAGACATAGGCCAAACAGTATAACGTATATAAGTGTCTGATTCATATCTTTGTGGGACAAAGGCCAACATGGACCAGGTCCAAACCCCCAGGTCCAAACGCCCAGGGAAACTTTCTACAACAGATGGAGACCAACGTGGGGCAAACACCGGAATACATCCTGAGAGAGTTTAAAAAGCTTAAAATGGGTTCTAGATCACTAAAACAGAGCCAGAAATGGCTTTCTGAATTTCATATTTGAAATTGATTTATGATACATAAATAGTGCGGTGTTCAGGCTGAAATTTAAAAGTGGTGCATCCATGACACATAGCTTAAACTCATATGTTTCTCTAAAGGCTTGACATAAGTGTGATTAATTTAAGGTTTTTCCTTATACTGAACAAAAAAAACAGGGTCAAAAACATTTTTTTCTGGTAGCAATATTTTCTGAGTCTGCTCTGTTTGCTGGCAGCAACAGAGAGAAAACAGGCTCCTATGCCATATTAAAACACTGCCAAAAGTGTCAGAGTCAATAATTAAAGTGATACTGACATTTTAAAAGCTCTTTGTGTTAAAAAATGTTTAAAAATTCTCAATAAAACAAATTTAGACTCACAAAACCTCTAAATGAGATACAATATATGTAAAATACACATAGGCTTCAGAGAGAAAAAACAAAAGAGCAAAAAGAGCCCTTTAAAAAAAATAAAAAATGAAGATAAGAAGGCCACATAAAGATAACAAATAAACAAAGAGTCTATATTATGGTTATTATGTTTTTTTTAAATTTTTTAACTTTTAATGAGCTAACAGCAAAAAGATAGTTAATTGCTAATGCTGCTAAGTTAGACAAACATATATATTTTAAAGATATTTTTATTTTAAATCTGTTCATAAAATATGTTGGTTGAAAAAAAGAGCTTTTTTTTTTGTCTCCACAGAAGATCAAAACCTGTAGATTGGTTCAAGGCAAATATGGTTTTATTTACCAAGGCCACCTAAATATTCTCAGCTTCCAAGAAGCCAGTTGAGGTAATCCAGCTTCAAGAACTCATAAGATTACCTTCGTCCTTTGAAAGCAAAAAATTTTAAAAAAAAGCTACATCCATTTTCCCCAAATATTACTTAATAAAGTTTGTTTTCATTAAAGATAGTTAAT
Source organism: Sigmodon hispidus (assembly GCA_004025045.1). Lineage (NCBI taxonomy): Eukaryota > Metazoa > Chordata > Mammalia > Rodentia > Cricetidae > Sigmodon > Sigmodon hispidus. Next base: position 5,486 of record PVIH01022678.1, on the reverse strand, counting down.
GGTCATAGTCAATCTCTTAAAAAAGTAAAAGAAAAGGGGGGAAGATATGATATAAAAATAATTTAAAAAGATAAGAAGATTTTAGTTTGTTGATATAAACTTAAGGTCAATTTTGTTATGCTGTATATATTTTTCTACTCTTGATTAAAATATAATGCTAATATAACTCATTTAAAACTATAATATATAATTAAAAAATACAAATTAATAGTCATCTATGATAACCAAACTGATAATCATGTTAGTTAGGTTTTTATAAATATACAAAGATATATTTCAATTAGATAGTCTTCAAACACTTCAAAGACTTGCAAAATATGACATTTAAATTACTTTAAAAACTTAAACTTTTTTAGACAGTGAGACAGGTCTGCTCCTAGCAACACCAATGTATTTCAAAAAAATGATAGACATTAAAAAAAAAAAACAAACTTCATGTAAAATTTCCTTTGTGCCAACAGTTAGCCACTAGACCAAAAACTATTCTGATATTGACTGCTTAATAATATGCTATATAAACTAGACATGCAAGTTCCATAAAAAGGTGACCTCTAAACTTTGATAAAACAAGCCAAGATGGTCCTTCCAATTTCTGCTTTACAAAAAAAAATTTCCAACATCCTTCTAAACACAAAAAAATAGTGATTGATAGACTGTGTCAAATTTCCTACATCACTAAAAGATATGCCAGAGACTTTGGGACTATAGGCTAAAAATGATGCCTCAATGTTACAAAAGAACCATGGGTGACTGTCCAGGCAGTCAGGTATCATCTCTGTCATTTTCTAGACTTTAAAAGTTGCTTGCACTTCCTGTTTATTAAAATAATATTATATCCTTCTATAGTCTTTGATGTAGTTAAAGGTTTAAAATTATAAATATAGTTATTTTTAGTTTAAAGATATATTAGATATAAAACTTTAAATTTACAATGATAAGATAGATAATAAAATATTCTCTTTAATTTTATAAATACAAATAGATGAAATATTATGACTATACTTCTTGCTTTAAAGCAGTTCTGTTATAATTTTACTATATGAAAATTAAAACCTTCCTTTTTTATTAGACAGAAAAGAGGAAGTGTGGTGTAATGGTCTCTGCATGCTGCAAATAAAGGACTTTTTTGGCCTATGTGGAGCACCGTAGAAGTGGGTGGAGAATGATAGGTTGGACAGGTAGAAGGAAGGTGGAGTTAGTCAGTCACCATCAGACCCCTGAAGGAGGAACATGTAAGGAACACAGGTAAGCCACAGGCCAAGCCACGTGTCAGGTGGATTAGTAGAAATGGGTTGATTTAAGATGAAAGAGCTAGCTAGTAATGTGCTTGAGACATAGGCCAAACAGTACAAAGTATATAATTGTCTGATTGATTTCTTTGGGGGACAAAAGCCACCATGAACCAGGTCCAAACCCCGAGGCCCAAACGGCCTGGGAAACTTTCTGCAACAATCCACCAATACACAATTGGGTATATGTACAAAAGATGCACAATCTTATCCTCTGTTCATAGCAGCATTATTCGTAATAGCAAGAACCTGGAAACTACCTCGATGCCCCTCAACTGAGGAATGGATTAACAAACTGTGCTACATCTACACAATTGAGTACTACTCAGCAGAAAGCAACACTGATATCCCAAAATTTTCAGGCAAATGAATGTCTTTAGCGAATATCCTCCTGGGTGTGGTATCATAACCCAGAAGCATAAACAGGGGATGTACTCACTCAATGGTGGACTTTAAGCAAAAACATTCCTTTTTAATTGAAAGATGATAGGTAATTAAAGTGATTTAAAATACACATACACAGCAAAAATATAAACAAAAACAAAAAAGCAAAACAAAACTTCTGTTTGAATGTAGGAGGGTTGCTTAGAAGAAATTTTTGGTGGCCATAGTGCATCTGTGACCTAATGTGCTTTCTTCATTTGTAGGTGAGCCTATCCTGGCATGAGGTTCTATAGATTTTATTTTTATGTTTCAAGGATTTCAGAGAAATGAGAATTCTTATTACTGTATGAGATTTTTAACTATTCTGAATGTTTCGCTTTTTATATAAAGTTTGATATTGATTTCAAAAAAACAATTAAAAAAAGTAAAAGAAGCCAAATTGTACAAAGAAAAATAAAGTGCATCTTCAACAAATGGTTTAGACATATGTGGATGCTGATGTGCAAAGAATTACAAGCAGATTAATATTGTTACTTCTGCATGTGAGAGCAAATATACTCAAACAAGGCCACACACTAGAGTTTGTTTAAGAGAAGAGTCCCAGGTGGGTGAAGAAGCAGAGGAATGAGAAAGAAGTCAGGGGACAGAGAAGAAAAAGGACTGGAACTCAAGCTCGTAGTCAATTTTAAGGGAAAGGCCATGCACAGGTGTGCATCCTGGGTCCAGAGAGGTGCTTCCAGGTCCAGCCATGGTCCATGGAGGTGCTTCCAGGTCCAGGGAGGTGCTTCCATACTCAGTGCCACAGGGTTTACGCAGCTACTCCCAGGGGCATGACTCAGTACAAGGTGCATCCCACCTGGGCCAGAGTTGGGCAAGCTATGAGGAATGCCAGAAATCTTTACAAATACAACTGACAAAAAAAAGTCCAAGTGGACTAAAACCTCAACAGAAATCCATTTACATTGAAAATATTAGAAGAGAAAGTAGGATGTAGCTCTATGTGCATTGGCACATGAGATCACCTCCTGAATGTAACAGTAGCACTGACACTGGGAACAACAATTACGAAGGAGGACCTTCTGCAACAGAGAAGCTTTTGTAAGGCCAAGAATAATGTCAATATGACAAAACAGCAGCCCAGAGAATGAGAAGCGATCTTCAGTAACCCCACATCTGACAGATGGCTAATCTCCAAAAGAATTGCTCAAAATTCTTAGTAAAAAGGAAAAGGGACATCAAAATAAATCTGAGAAACCATCCTACCCCTCTCAGAATGGGTAAGATAAAAACTGAGATAAGGTCCCAGCACACTCTGGAGCAGGGGCAGGTAAACTGTGCCCCTGACCACACCCACAGCTCCTGCTGAGGGAGTCTGCATGGCTCCCCACCACGAACTCAAACTGAGCAAACTGAGCGAACCAACCACAGGGGTCACTGAAGGGCAGTTTCAGACCCTGACCAGAGGTCAGGAGGGATCAGCAGGCCTTGGCGCCTATATCCTAGCCTGGGAGGGAGAGTTGAGCTCCCATTGCTTTCAGTTCCGCTCTCGGGAACAAGTGCTCTCTGCAGAGTCCCAGCACACTCTGGAGCAGGGGCAGGTAAACTATGCCCCTGACCACACCCACAGCTCCTGCTGAGGGTATTTGCACAGCTACCCGCCACAACCTCGAACTGAGCGAACCAACAACTGCAGGGGTCTCTGAAAGACAGAATCAAACCCTGACCAAAGAGGTGACAGGAGGCACACAAATCCCAGTGCCACAACTGACCAGGACCCATCTAATCGTGAACCACTGAAGTCATGGGCAAACGTCAGTGCAAGAAATTACATAATAATACAAAGGACAGCATGGTAACTCCAGAAGAGAGTGGCGATCTTACAAATACAAGACCTGAACTGAGCAATGAAGAGGAAACAGAAGGAAGCAACACCAAAAATTCCTTTTTGATGATCATCGAAGCTCTCAAAGAAGATATGAAAAAAAAGCCTTAAAGAAATACAAGAAAATACAAACAAAAAATTGGAAGAGATGAACAAATCTATGAAAGAAACATGCCAGGAACTAAAAGCTGAAATAGAAGCAATAAAAAAGGCACAAAATGAGGCAAAGATGGAAAGAGAAAACCTGAAGGAAAAAGCTGGAACCACAAATACAAGCATAAAAACAGAGTTCAAGAGATGGAAGATAGAATCTCTGAAGTGGAAGACTCAGTAGCTCAAATAGATTTATCAGTCAAAGAAAATAATAAAACTAAAAAAGGGATAACTCAAAATGTTCAGGAAATCTGGGACACCGTGAAAAGAACTAATATGAGAATAATAGGAATAGAAGAAGGAGAAGAATACCAGCTCAAAGGCACAGATAATGTTTTCAATAAAATCATTGAAGAAAACTTTCCTAACCTGAAGAAGGAAATGCCCATAAAGATACAAGAAGCTTACAGAACACCAAATAGATATGATCCCCAAAAAAAGTCAGTGCACCACAATATAATCAAGACACAAAACATACAGAAGAAAGAAAAAATTTTCAGAGCTGCAAAAGAAAAGGGCCAACACACATATAAAGGCAGACCCATCAGAATAATGCCTGACTATTCAATGGAAATGATGAGAGCTAGAAGGGCTTGGTCAGAAGTTATACAGACGATAAAACAGCACGGATGCCAAACTAGCATACTATACCCTGCAAAATTATCAATCACCATAGATGGAGTAAACAAGGTATTTCAGGACAAAGTCAGACTGAAAGAATATCTATCTACCAATCCAGCACTACAGAGAGTATTAGAGGGAAAACTACAACCTAAGGACCCCAGATACATCCATGAAATCACAAACAATCAATAAGTCTACAGAAGGATACCCTAGAGAAAGGAAATACAAACAAGTTACCACCAAACATGGCAGGAAATATGAATCAATGGTCACTAATTTCCCTTAATATTAATGGACTCAACTATCCTATAAAACGTCACACACTAACAAGATGGATACAACAACACAAGCCATCCTTCTGTTGCCTACAAGAAACACACCTAAGCTGCAAAGACAGACACAGGCTTAGAATAAAGGGATGGGAAAAGATTTTCCAGTCAAATGGTCCTAAGAAACAAGCAGGGGTTGCAATCCTAATATCTAACAAAGTAGACTTTAAGCTAAAAGGAATAAAAAGGGACCAAGTGGGTCACTACTTATTCATCACAGGAAAAATTGGTCAAGAGGAGATTTCAATCTTAAATATTTCTGCCCCTAATGTAGTGGCACCTACATATGTAAAAGAAACACTGCTAAAGCTCGAATCCCACATCAATTCTTATACCCTAATAGTGGGAGACTTCAATACCCCACTTTCAACCCTGGATAGATCAACCAGACAGAGCCTCAACAGAGAAATAAGGAGTCTAAATGAGGTTATGATGCAAATGGATGTCATAGATATCCACAGAACCTTCCACCCAAAGGCAAAGGAATATACATATTTCTCAGCTCCTCATGGAACTTTCTCCAAAATTGACCACATAGTTGGTCATAAAGCAAATATCAGCAGATAAAAAAAAAGTGGAAATAATCCCTTGTAACATATCAGACCATCAGGGCCTAAAGTTAGAGGTCAACAACATCAAAACCCAAAGAAAGCCTACTAACTCATGGAAACTAAACATCAATCAGCTGAACCATCTCTGGGTCAAGGAAGAAATTAAGAAAGAAATCAAAGTCTTCCTAGAATTCAATGAAAATGAATCTACAATGTATCCAAACTTGTGGGACACAATGAAAGCAGTCTTAAGAGGAAAATTCATAGCGCTAGA
>PVIH01022677.1:0-26487 GCA_004025045.1 Sigmodon hispidus | reverse complement strand
GGTCCCAGGGTGCTCCCAATGTTAGAGACCAGGGGTCCCAGGGTGCTCCCAATGTTAGAGACCAGGGGTCCCAGGGTGCTCCCAATGTTAGAGACCAGGGGTCCCAGGGTGCTCCCAATGTTAGAGACCAGGGGTCCCAGGGTGCTCCCAATGTTAGAGACCAGGGGTCCCAGGGTGCTCCCAATGTTAGAGACCAGGGATCCCAGGGTGCTCCCAATGTTAGAGACCAGGGGTCCCAGGGTGCTCCCAATGTTAGAGACCAGGGGTCCCAGGGTGCTCCCAATGTTAGAGACCAGGGGAAGGAGGGCCAAGGAAGAGATGGAAAAGTAGATTGAGAAAGAACTGAGATACCTGCTATTGTACAGAGTGAAGAAAATACTTTAAAAGTGTATGTGTGTGTGTGTGTGTGTGTGTGTGTGTGTGTGTGTGTGTGTGTGTGTGTGTACAGCAGAGGCCCAAAGAGGACATTGGATCACTTGCAGTCACAGGCAGTTGTGAGCCACGTGATGTGGATGCTGGGAACCAAACCCAGGTCCTGATCCATGGAGGCATCTCTCTAGTGTGAAGGCATGGATTTACCATCATGAACTTTATTTCAAGGAAAGACCATTTAGTGCCTCAGGGCAGGGCCCAGGTCTAAGAAAAATCTAGAAAAACTCTCAAGAATGTGCCTGACAGCCCATAGATTCAAAGCTTGGTTTCATGCCAAAAGTTCAGCCAGTAGATTCAAAACTTGGGTTTATGACAAAAGTTTAACCAATAGTTTCCAAGAATTACTCCACCCCATACCCACTCCTGAAATGCCATGATGTGTAACACCCCACTTATATGTTCTTTTCTTTAAAAACCCTCCACCCCTGAGCTTGAGGCTGAATTCCTCCTCTGCCAGGGAACATAGGGTTTCAGCCCAGGTTCAAACCTGTCCAAAAGAATAAACTGACCCTTGTGTGTTTGCACTGGAATCTAACTCCCTGGTGGTCTTTGGGGGGTCTCACAGCATGGATACAATACCAGCACCAAAGAAGAAGCAGTTACTTCAGGGCAAGCTCAGTATTATAAAAGGTGCTGATGACTGAGAGGAGACCTGGAGGCCCAGCAGTCTGTTCTTGATTGAGCAATGTGGTGTGTTTAAGTGTGTGTTATCTTGCATGCTGTCTAATTTTTTCCGTGTTTCTTCCTAGCTGTACAATGGTCTGACATGCTGGTGTGTCCCTAGGATCTAGAACAGAGTCTGGTGCATGGTAAGAGTTCAGTGAGCAGTCATCAAGTGTTTCTTAAATAGAGAGAAAACTGTGGGAGCCAAGCATTTGGCATACACCATTAATCCCAGCACTTGGAAGGCAAAGGGAAACGGAACTCTGTGAGTTTGAGGCCAGCTTGTTCTATATAGCAAGTTCCAGTCCAACCAGAGCTATATAATTAGAACCTATTTCAAAAAACAATCTGCCAAACAAGGAAAATAGAATTATATTTCCAAATTTCTCTTTGTATAAAGAAAACTTGCTTTTGTATTTGGGTACAGGAAGTAATGATGTAATAGGAAAAAAAACTGATATAGGCTCTCCTTATGTAGTACAAGCTGGCCTTGAACTCACAATCCTTCTGCCTCAGCCTCTTTATGTTAAGATTATAGGGGAGCATCTCATTCCCAGCTAAGATTTTGAATGGTTCATTCAAAATCAGGCAAAAGTTTCACCTCACTCTATCCGTAAGAGGAGATGGCCCAGTGAGTGAGGCACCTGTGACCGAGCCTGAGGCCTGGAGTTCAGTCCTTGGAGCCCACATGATAGAAGGAGAGGAATGATTTCCAAAGGTTGACCTCTCTCTCTCTCTCTCTCTCTCTCTCTCTCTCTCTCTCTCTCTCACTCACACACACCCCCCACACGCCCACACACACACAGTGATCTACGCACATTTTCTCCTGCACAAAGTAAGTGCAAATAAATAAATAAATGTAAAATATATTTTAAAGGAGATGATAGCAATCTGATAATGTTTGTTGCTTTATTTAGAATGATGTGTGGTATTTAGTAGGTACTCAACATGTGCTTTGTAAATCTGAAAGAGCCTCACAAATCAGACCCCCCAGCAGCATGGCAGGCTCTTCCAATAAGTAGGTCATTGGTACAGCCAGTTCCATCGGCTTGGGAAGGAACTAACCCTAACCCTAACCCTCCCTCTCTTCAGTCATGTTTCAGCGTCACATTCACCCAGACACTTTAAATGCCAGAAGAAAAAAAAAAAAAAAAACCCTGAAATATTCCTGGGGTTTAGGTTTCCAACCAGAAGCATTCAAATGCCTGTCAGGGTTGGAAAACGGGCCATAATATATCTGGATCAGTGTTGCTATTATCCTTCTTTTATAGTAAAATGAAGTAACTGAGTGCTCATACCTGTAATCACAGCACTACAGAAGCTGAGACAGGAGGACGACTAGCCTGAGATACATAGTTTCAGGCCAGCTGGGCTACAGAAGGAAACCTTTTCTTTTCTGTTCTCCCCACCACTACCAAAAGTTCTAACTTTGTGTGCGTACCCCCTTGTTTCTTTGTTGAGACTTTGTAGCTCAAACATCACTGCTTTGTGGAGCTACAATGGATAGATAGACCTCCTTAGACCTACTTCTCAGTTATCCTGAGGAGAGGGGATCGAATGCCAAGGCTTGGAAAGGTTACATTGTTGCAATCTAGATACTTTGGTTCCAAAGGTTACCTAGGAAGCTCCCAGCAGCTCCTGCAGGTTGAAAGCAGGTAAAAGATCCAGTTTTCAAGGAGATTGGCCTTTAACAAAGGAAAAAATGTGCTGAGTGAAGGGGGTTAGAAGGGTATGCATGGGATAAGAAGTTGGAGCCCAGAGTCCATCTGGATTAGCACTAAGCAGCCTTGGCCTGTAGCCAAAGCTTGAGTTAATATTTCTCCTTTGTTGTTCAGGATTAGGCAACACAGCCTTCTGCTAGTCTGCAGTTCTTCTGCCCTAGACCCAGAATATCTGACCCTCATCTTTTCCCACTTGTAGAACTGATTACATTTTGGCACTGCTATATTGATACCAGATATCAGTAAGATATTTTGGAAATCAATGTTTGGGGAAAGCTACTAAACATTACAAAGGAAACAAAAGCTTCAAGGACAGACTTTTCCTAATAGGGACAGAGTTTGCATTAGCATGCTCATATTATTTCATGTAAGTTAGTGTGGTGATGGGACAAAGGCTGAATCAGGAAGGACTGAGCACTGAAGTGTTGTAGCTGGAGAATGGGTTAAGTCTGCAAAGGCGCCCTTTGAGATGACTCAAAGCATCATGCTGCAAACCCCGTCTTTTGTATTCTTGTCTTAGCAGGGGCAATAACATCTCCGAAAGTGACTGTGCCTCACTGGCCTGTCATTATTTTTAACACATCCACTTGTCACTTCCTAATATTAGACATTGTGCTAACTGCTTTGCATATGTTATTCCCTTTTATTCTTTATTCCCCCCCCACCCCATGGAACAAAAACCTACACCGGAGGAGTTATTAACGTTCTTACTTCATACAGAGAAAACAACCTTAATCCTTGGTCAGGCGCAGCATCCGGAGAATGGGTAATAAATCACTGAGGAAGAGGAACAAACAAGCCCAGGGCACTTCCCAAAGGTAAAGTGTACTTAGCTGAAATAACAAGCCGCTAGGGTCAGGAAGGTGCTTTCTGATGCTGGGGCTCTTTGAATAAGAAATAAACACAGGCATATTTCCATTCACATTCTGTTTCCTTCCATGAGCTGAGTATTGTGTTGAGACCAAGAATAATGAACAGATGCAGGTCTCATGGTATGGAGAGACAGACAGCTCAAGCCTTTGGGTAAAGCAGGGCTTTTTAAAGCTTGTTTCCAAAAGGGGCAATCTCCTGGGCAGGTCGGCCTACTTCCATGGAAATTCTAAGGCTCTAAAATCTGATTTTCTTTTTCTTTCTTTGCTGATGCGATGCTCTGCACCCACGGGTTCTGAGGTGTTTATCAGGCCTGGGGAGTTGCCATGGCTTCCTAGGGGGAGGTGACAGCTGAGGTGTCACATCAGCAGTTATTTCATCTCTCTGCAGTTGGATCCTCGTGCACCAAGGTGTGAGCAAACATTGACCTATTTAGGATACTAAGACTCCATGGGAGCACAAACTGTACAGGACTGGGGTGGGGTCAAGAGGAAGGTAGGGAAGGATACAGATCCTTAAACACTATGGGAAGAAATTGAGAAGTTTGGAAATGCTTTTTAAGTAGCCTTGGTTTTTATTTTAATATTATTTATAATGTTTATCATTTGTAGATACATTATTTATTCATTTCTATATCAATATTAAACAGACTCACGTAATATGTATGTTTTATAAATACAACTTATTTGGAGGGTTGACAGGGTATTAGGTGGCTGAGGCTGGTCTCAGACTTTTGATTTACCTGCCCCTTCTTCCCAAGAGCTGGTATTTCAACTATGTTCCCCCCCCCAGCTTGAAAACTGTTACTCTTTGTCTTATATTCATTAAGTCTATTATTTTAAATAGGAAACCTTTAAAATATTTTTTATTTTATCTTGAATTTGGTTGAGCACTGATTTTGTAATCTGGCTCTATATTCAGTAATTCATGATACCGAATCATTTTAACAGTACTTTCCTTTCCTTTATGGACACAGGGAAAGCTCACCCATACTTCCCTTTTGTTTGTACCACTTTACACTTTCATGATGGGAAACTTTCTAATTGGTTTTTGTTTTCATGGTGCTAGGAATCAAATCCAGGGCCTTGCACATGCTATGCAAATTCTTTAGCACTGAGTTAAATTCCCTGTGCGATCTCTCTCTCTCTCTCTCTCTCTCTCTCTCTCTCTCTCTCACACACACACACACACACACACACACACACACACACACAGAGTCAATTTCAATTTGTAACTCAGGATGCCTAGAACTTGATACATATAGAGTAGTGCATTCTGGTCTAGAACTTGAGATCCCCTTGCCCCAAAGTGATGAATCTAATTGCCTTTAATGTTTCCTAGTGTATTAGTTTAAAATAATTTTATCAATAAAATATAATTGTTCTATAATTATTAAAGTAATAAAACCTTGAGTTAAAAATTTCTCTGGGCTGGGTGTGGAGGCAACGGGAAAAGGATTTCTGTAAGTTTGAACCCAGCCTGGTCTCTGAACTTAGATGTGAGCACACATCTATGATACCAGTACTTGTGAATATATACATATATATATATGTACATATACATATAATTCCAGTAAAGACAGGGATGAGGCTACAAAACAAAACATACAGTCTTTAGTAAAGACCTATCTTGATTATATAGATATTCAGCATTCTTACAGAAGTCTGAATTGAATTAGTCATTAAAAAAATCTTAATTGAATGGAGAACTATATATATGCCAAATGAAATTTTGTAAAAAAGATGAATTCATTTTTGGAAAAGAAGAAAATTAATAAACAGAGAAGGGTAATCTAGAAAAACATTAGTGTGAATCTATTGGCCATTTGGACTCAAGCCATTTATCCAATGAAGCAGTTCTTTGTGTTTATGAAATTGGAAGAAAATGTTGGCAATCTTCATTTTTCTCTTGTGGGTCATCTTCCGTAATATCCTGAACATTTGAGGGAAAACAGAACACAAGCTCAGTGTGGTGTTCAGCCTCGGAATTCCAGCACTCAGAAGGCTGGATCAGGAGGCTGATCAGGTAAAGGCCAGTGTGGACCCCTAGAAAAACCCAACCTGAACCAACAGACCAAACCCCAGGTCAGGGGTCTCTAATCTCACTGTGTTCAAGAGTCACTTGAGAAACTAAAAACATCCACACTCGAGCATTTTGTTCCCACCTGTTACTCATCTAGCACAACTGTTCTGTGTAAAACCCAAGAGTAATTTTTTTTCATTATGACAAAAATATACAAAAGGCTCAGGCTATAGTACTGTTGGTAGAATGCTTGCCTAGCCCTAGTGAGGTCCTGAGTTCTGTGTAGATCAGACATGGTGGTTATTCCTGTAATCATAACACTCAGGAGGAAGGCAGAAGGACCAGGCTAAGATCACTCTCTGTCACACAGGGAACCCAAGGCCCTTTTAGTGGCACTAAGTGCAGTAATAATTTTGTAAAACTGTAAGAGTCACCCAAATAAATGTAAAACTCCTGGAGAATTTCTGGTGAGAATACAGCTCTAGCTCAATGCTACAGTGCTTGCCTACCAAGCAGAAAACCCAGATTTAATCTCCATCATAAAACCAAGATAAAACAACCAGGAAACCAAATAAACTTTCTGCATCTGGCAAACAGGAGCTGAGGTCACCCCCTTTTGTTTAGACAGCATCATCTGCTCTCCATGCCCATGAACCTGTCTGTCTCATTCTACCCCCAACAACATCCTGGAGACTCATTCCCACTGCAGCATGGATGAGACTGTCCTATCTTCTTTTTCAAGCTGAATAATGTCTGTTGTATGCATTTACATATTTTGTTTACTCTATCAGCAGACATTTGAGTTGTTTCCATTTTTGGTTGTTTATCAACAAAAACTACATAATTATTTAGTCAAGTCCCTAACCTTAATTGTGTTGAGATACACTTGTGAGTGGAAGTGCTACATCAATATTGTTCCAATGTGGAAACTAAAATCCCTCCACCTTGAGGTCTGGAGCTATTTTGGGAGCTGAGAAGTTTCTAGTCCCCCATCCTGAGAAGTTTCTAAACCCCCAAGGCTAAGTACCCAAGGCCAAGTGCCCAAGGTCTTAGGTAATCAGAGGGCATTCAGGCCCAGCAGGGAAGCATCTTCTTCCCATCCTAAAACAACCAATAAGCCAGCAGCTGCCCACCTGCCAGCAATAGTAAAGAAACTTTCTCTGAGCCCTCAGTCCCAGACTGATAATGACACTTCTATGGTCTTTGTTTGATCTTTGCTTTACAAAGCCTTGCTTTTGAGTAAGGGGGGTCTCTTCTCTACTGGCACTGCTGGGTGACAGTCTGGAGCTGAGCCCAGCTGTACAGCTGTAATAAACCTTGCTTTGCATTTGCACTCGGAGAGTGGGCGTGATCCTGGGGATCTTTCTGGAGGTCACCGAGACTGGGCAGAACACTTTAATTTTTGAGGCGCTTCCATTTTTTTCCGTAGCAGCTTTGGCATAGATTTCAATTTCTTAATATTATCCCCTAATTTAAGTATAAATGTAAAATTTATATAACATTTTGATACTATTAAGTTTTTGTGATCTCATCTGGTCACACAAAAAAAGATTTTTTTTCATTTTTATTTTATGCGTATGAGTGTTTTGTCTGCATGTGTGGTTTGTACACTACACACATGCAGTGCCCATGAGGCCTTAAGAGGGCATTAGATCCTCTGGAACTGGAGTTGCATTGGTTGTGACCCACCATTTGGGTGCTGGGAACTGAATCTGGGTCCTCTGCAAGATTGACAAATGCTCTAAACACTAAGCAACCTTCCCAGCCCTGTGGTGTTTGTTTGGATAGTTGTGAGCCATTGTGTGGTTGCTGGGAATTGAACTTTAGTCCTCTGGAAAAGTAGCCAGTGTTCTTACCGTCTGAGACATCTCTCCAGCCACACACACACACACACACACACACACACACACACACACACACACACACCCACCCTTGTTTTTTTAGCTCAGGCTGGCCTCTAGTTCACCGTGTAGCCTGGGCTGTCCTTGACTTCCTGATTCTCCTGCTACCACTTCTTAAGTTCCGGGATTGCTAGTGTGCCACACTACGTCAGGTGACATTATTCTGTATGTCTAGGTTTTGTGCTTCATTTTAGTGTAGTACACACACTTTTACACCTGTGTTCTCTGGCTATCAAGGCAGTATGTAATTATTGAAAGCCTATTTTTCATGCAATCCTCATTTTCCCATCTTTCACAGAGCTCAGATTGCTAATGGGGCCGCATTAGCCATAGTGCCTGAAATGTTAACTAGTTCTTTTGCTACACAAATCTACTTTCCTCTGCTTTGTCCAGTCCTGGTATGATTTTGATGGCCCTGCCTGAGCTGTGTAGTCACTAATGTAGTTACCATAGATGCCACTGGAGGGCAGCAGCTCCCTCTCACCTCTGACCTTACTGTGTCCTGTCATCAGGTCCAAGAGCATTCCTGAAGCAGCAATTTACCGGAGCTGCTTGACAGCTGGAGATACAGAGAGGTTCTCCGTATGACGCATTTCCTTATTACACATATGGCTGTACTTTGTCACATGGGTTTTTGTTAAATTCCTAGATTAATATCTGACTGAAAAAATGACCCTGGGGGTGGGGAGATGGTCTTGTTGGTCAAGTACTTGTTGAGCAAGTCTGAGTACTTCAGTGTAAAAGCCAGGCACACCAACAAGCATCTGGAACCCCAGTTCTGTGAGGAGAGAGCTTGAAGCAGGCAGACCTGGAAAAGTCGCTGGCCAGTGACCCTGCCTCAAATAATAAGACTACTTTGTTTTTTGCTCTCGTGCTATATAGTGATACCCTGTCTCAGAAAACAAACAAACAAAACGCAAGAGCAAAAAACAAAGTATCAAGAGCTGGAGAGATGAATCAGTGGGTAAGAGCACTGGCTGCTCTTCCAGAGGACCCAGGTTTGAGTCCCAGCACCACATGGCAGCTCACAACCATTAACGCCAATCCCAGGACATCTGACTCCCTTTTCTGGCCTCCAAGTGCACTGCACAGACATGGTACATAGATATACATGCAGATAAAACACTGAAGTGCATACTATAAATATAAATAAAATCTTTTAAAAATAAGGTTAGGGCTGGAGAGATGGCTTAGAGGCTAAGAGCACTGACTGTTCTTCCAGAGGTCCTGAGTTCAATTCCCAGCAACCACATGGTGGCTCACAACCATCTGTAATGAGATCTTGGTGCCCTTTTCTGTATACTGACTACATAATAAATCTAAAAAAAATAAGGTTATAGAATTCAGGATGTGGCTGAGTTGGTAGAGCACTTGCTTAGTATCCATCAAGCTGTAGGTTCAATCCCAAGCACTTCCTGAAAGATGGTAGGGTAGTTTATACCTCTATTCCCAATTCTCAGGGAGTTGAAGTACAATCAGAAGTTATTCTTACTACACCATGAGTCCCAGGCCAGCATAATCTCCATGAGCTTCTAATCATAAACAAAATAATAAGGTGGAGAGAGAGACTAAGAAAAATACTTGATATCAACCTCTGCCTTTCACAGGCATGTGCATTCACATACACACACATGAACACATGAAAATAAAGAAAAAAATGACCCTACAGCTGGCAGTCCACAGCTAGCCTCACAGCGTTCTCTCATCAAAGGTGAACAGTTTTTACCTAGTAACAACAGTCATCAGACAGCATCACTTGGTTGCCTTGGGCAAAGAAGGCAATAACAAGATCATGCTATAATCGTATCAACATGATCACAGAAAAGGACAATAAACAACCACAGAAACGCCCTTCCCGTTCCAGAGCTAACAGGATGGGGCCCCCAGCTGTTGTCTCCATCCTCATTCTCTTTGCCGCCTCCTCGATGTCATCAGATCTTCTCAGACCCTCATGCAAACTGAAGCCTGTCTGACGGCTGAGATTTCAATGATGCTTTAGTCCATTGAAAATCAAAATACATACATACATACATGACTTTATTTTTTTCCTTCTTTTTTCTCTGTGTAGCCCTGGCTGACCTGGAACTCATTCTGTAACCTGTAGACTGGCCTCAAACTCAGAGATCATCCACATCTGCCTCTCAAGTGGTGGGACTCAAGGTGTATACCCCCACCACCACTGGCTTCATCGATTACTTTTATCATGAAAAGAGTTACACCTTATAAATAATAGTACTGTTCCTTTAAAAAGAAGACTGTGTGCTGGGACTATGCTGGGGCTGTGGTTCAGTTAGTAAAATGCTTGCCTAGCAGGCATGAAGCCCTGGGTTCCATCCCTAGCATTGCCTAAAGCTAGATTGTAATAGGGCATGGCTACATTCCCAGCACTGGGGTGTGGGAGGTGGTAGAGTCAAGAGGATCAGAATTTCAAGGTCATTTTCAGCTACTTGACTAGTTAAGAGGCCAGCCTAGGGTACATGAGAACCTGCCTCCAAAACTGGATGTGAGGGGAACAGCTTCAAACATCTTCATTAACATTTTCCTTGGGTCACACAGCAGAGTCATCTACTGTGCCTCTCACTTTCCTAACTTCTTTTCTTCATTGCTGCCCCTCCTAACTCTCCCAACGGCCTCTCTTTGCTCACATTCTTACTCCTTTAGCCCCATTCTTCCCCCGGGAATTCCTGGAGAATCCTAAACTCTTAGGTGGGGTTCAAGCTCAGTGGTAGAGCACTTGCCTACCATATGCAAGGTCCAGAGTTCAATCCGCAGCACCGAAAATAACACCCCCCACCAGCTCTACTCTATTGGACACAGTATCCTGAGATAGCTATCAGGAACCCCTGTGTCTTCTCTAATCCAAGCTAGGCAAAGCTGAGTCAATTAAACATTCACTTATAGTAACTCATTTCCAGAGCCAAGGGACAAACAACAGATGTTTGGTATCTAAGATCCCAGCTAGGAGGGGGTCCAGAGCAGACCTGCCTCCAGCTTCCACAAAAGCCTGCTTGTTCAGCCTTCCTGTGAATTCTGTAAGGTTATCACATCCTTCTAGAAACTTCTTTTCTATGTGAGTTGCCAGAATTTGTTTATAATTCTTGTCACCAAAGAGACTTAATAGATATCTTTGGAGGTTAAAGATGGTTTGGAAATTCTCTCTGTTCTACACTTTGGTGACACTTAGACTGAGCGAACCTGGTAGAAAGGTCGGTCACTTGAGTTTGAGCCCAGTTTTTATCACTATTAGTTTCTAGTGACCCCAAAGGCTTGCTGGGAAGCTTGAGGGAAATGTGTAATGTCCGTAGGACAGGGCCAGACATGCAGACTGTGAACACAATAAATATTTCTTCTTCTTTTTTTTTTTTTTTTTTTTTTTTTTTTTGAGACAGGCTTTCTCTGCCTAACAGCTCTGGCTGTCCTAGAACTCTGTAGACCAGGCTGACCTCAAACTCAGAGATCCACCTGCCTCTGCCTCCCTAGTGCTGGACATGTGCCACTATGGCCGGTTTATCCATTCCTGTTTTGATCACCGGTATCTCTATTCAGTTAAAGTTATTCTAATTATGAAGAAACTGTACGCTAATAATGCTTCTGAGACAAGTTCTTTCCATGTATCC
Source organism: Sigmodon hispidus (assembly GCA_004025045.1). Classification (NCBI taxonomy): domain Eukaryota; kingdom Metazoa; phylum Chordata; class Mammalia; order Rodentia; family Cricetidae; genus Sigmodon; species Sigmodon hispidus. The sequence goes on along the minus strand of PVIH01022677.1, from coordinate 15,261 downwards.
CATAATCATCTTTAATTTGCAATACTTTGCCTTAATCTTGCAAATTCAGGGATTACAAGCATGTACAACAACACCTGGCTTTTACAGAGACAATTTTTAAAAAAATATTATGATTTTTGGGGGCCGTGGGGGGAGTGTATGTGTGTATGAGCATTTGTGCACATGCTCCACAGCACTTTTGTGGAGATCAGAGGACAACTTGGTTCTCCCCCCACCCAGGTCCTGAGAACCTGTGACCTGATGACCTTGAACTCAGGTCATTAGGATTTGCAGCAAGTGTCCTTTTTGATAAGCCATCTCCATGGTCTTGACGAGTGATAATTTCCAAATGTTATGATCCTCATAGCTTTAACTCAGTGTTTGCATGCAGTGCTGCACACATCTGTAATCGGGGTTTAGAAGGTTGAGCTGGAAGGATTGAGAGCTGGAGACTATCTTGGCCCACATGGAAGAGCCTATCTCAAACATAATCAAATAGCTGGGCACAGTGGCACACTCCTTTGTGTCTGCAATTATGATGCAGAGACAGGCAGATTGCTAATTTGGGGCCAGCCTGCTTTACAGAGCAAGTTTTGGGCTAGCCAAGACTATATAGTGAGACTCTGTTTCAGTGCACAAACAAAGAGGGGCTGAAGAAATGTCTCAGTCACTAAAGGGCTTTCTGTGAAGGGCTGAGTGCCTGAATGTGGGACTCTAGCACCCACATAAAAGGCCAGGTGTGGTGGCATGCACCTGTAATCCCTGTGATGATAAGGCAGACACAGGTGGACCCAGGAGCTCACAGGCCAAGCAGCGGGGTTGAGTGGGCAAACTTCGGGCTCAGTGAGAGACCCTGACTCAGAAGCAAGGCGGACTGTGATTGAAGAAGACACCGGATGACAACCTAGCTTCCACACACATGAGTATACACACAACAAATAAGTAACAGTGACAGTCCCTTGAGAGGCCTACATCCACACTAGGGTGAGTTTTATCTTTTCCCTGAGTGTTCCCCCTTTCTGTTAATTTTCATGATTTAAGTTGATGCTAAAAATCTCTTTTGTGAGTACCAGTGAGATGGCTTCGGGGTGAAGGGTAAGAAACTTACTGCCTAGCCTGATGACCTGATTTGATTCTCAGAACCCACATAGTAGAAGAAAAAGATCAACTGCTGAAAGTTGACCTCTGACCTCTACAGGTACATCAACACCCAACACATGCACACAAGAACACACAGACACACAAATAACTAAATAAACTTTAAAATTAATGCTGGGTGGTGCTGGTATACAACTTAAATCCCAGCATTTGGGAGGCTGAGGCAGCAGCAGAGGCAGGAAGATCTGTGAGTTCAAGGCCAGCCTGGTCTATATACAGAGTTTCAGGATAATCAGGGATACACAGGGAAACCCTTTCTCAAAACAAAAGCAAAAACAAAAACAAACCAAAAAATTAAAATCATTTAAATAAACTCCAAATAAGTAACTTTAAAATAAGTAACTTATTGAAATAAAATATGGATTTTCATTAAGATATACTTACGATTTTTTAGTTTGGCTATCATAAATAGGAGTCATTGTCAGCTTTGATAATTAGCTAAGTGAGAAATATATTAATTTTTCCTATTGTCCTAAATTATCTTGTCTCCATCACATTCATCAGATAATTATGCAACCCTCAAATTGGCTTTTCTATTTTGAAGATCAAAGTCTTCACCAAGAATAGTTTCTGTTAACAATGCTGTCCCATCTACAGCTGTCTGATAAATACCACATCGTCAAAATTAGACCAGAACTAATATAATTGCTTTTAAAATGAAAATTAAAGTTTCAATTATTTTCTTTCATTCAGAGAGGGTAAAGGACACTCTCTTTCCCAGTTTATAAAGCACATTACTGAATAAAGCTGCTAAAAATTGAGGGATACAATAAAAACATATTAAATAATCCATCTTTTCTTATTGCTACTGAATATTACCAAATACTAAGCTTAAACTATATATTTTTCTAAATTGGGTCATTTTCTCAGATTGCGTGCTCTCTCAAGGTGGAACAGTGACTTACTTGTTTCTCTGGTGTTGCAAGAATTGTCCCAAACACAGGGTTGAGCACTTCATTCTATATAGAATATTTTTTGTTCTTGTTCATTTTGAAACAGCCTCATGTGCCAGGCTGGCCTCAAAACTCACTGACATTGGCCTTGAACTCATGATATTCCTGTCTCAGCTTCACCAGAACTGGAAATACAGGTATGTCTGGCTCCTTATTTAATCTTTTTTGAAACAAGGTCTAATGTATCCCAGGCTAACCACATATTCAAAAAGAAGCTAAGGATAACCTTGGACTTCTGATACTCTGCCTCCATCTCCTGAGTTCTAGTATCACAGGTATGTGCCTCCACACCCAGCTTATGTGGTGCTGGAAAATAAACCTGGAGCTGTGTGCACACTAGGCAAGAACTTCTAACAACTGAGCTACATCCCTGTTGGTTTTCCTTTGGCACAGCAACTGCACCTGAATCTGCTGCTGTTTCAGCCAGTATTGTGGCCCCGAAGTTACTGTCCCATTTCTCCAGCAGCAGTCTGGCAGTACTTTTATGTCCTGCCAGATCTACCTCCTCTCACTGCCACCAAATATTGCTTTTAACTAAATCTTTATTATTCTCTTTATCAATAAAACTTGATAGTCAGAGGCTGGGGTGAAAACCCACTAGCTTGGAGAGGTTGAGGATCAACTAGCTGACCTTCCCTCTTTATCAGTCTTTTAAACCAGTGCCAACCAAAAAAGACGCCACACTCAAAGTCCCTCCCTCCTACTTCCTGTGTGTCTCTCTGTCTTCCAGACTCCATCTGACTCTCTATGATTAATTTCTGTCAACTAGTTGCTGACTTTGTTTCCTAACCCAAGGTTAGTTTTATTTAATGAACACAAATGCAAAGTCAGGATTCAGAGTTTGATCAAATATCATCAAATATTTAATGAACACAAATGCAAAGTCAGGATTCAGAGTTTGATCAAACATTTACCCTCTCTTGTCTAGATAAAAAGGAAAGGTTTTAACTCTAACATAGTAAAATTTTATACAAGAACAACTGTAAAAATTGTAAGACTTCAGGTAAAAATTATATTCACAATGTTGTCATTTTATATTTTGCAAATCTGAAGAAAGTACTCTATTATCTACTCTACCTTGATGAGTCCAAAGTTTTATACCTAAATAACTTGTATTACCAACCTAAAAATATCTTTTTAGACCTTAAAATTTTGCTTAGAGAAACAACTTAAGCTTTTTACTTTCTCAACCATACAAATTCTACATCTCTTTTGTAATTTTCTCTTCTGAATTTGGTAACAAAGAAAACAGTATAACTATCTATCATTCAACTCCATCAGAGTGCCTGTAATTTTTCTGATGTCAAAGGCCATTGACACCCACACAGGTTTGTCAGTTAACCATTTTAAAGGTGAGACTATTGGTACCTTTGAAGGACTAACAGCTGTTGTGCCCTGCTTATGTATATTGGTTTAATTAAGATTGGTCAAGTAGCTAGACAGGATACCAGACTAGGAGAATTCTGGTAAGTGGAAGAGCAGAGAGGAGACAACAGTGAGAACACAGAGGAAGCTGGATGAAAATGCATCTCTGAGAAAAAGTACTAAGCCACTACAAATGGTGATTCAACATGGGGCATGCACATCCACATAAAGCTTGACAAAGTTTAAAAAGGGTTCTAGAATACAGAAATGAAGCTAAAAATAGCTTCCTAGTTGTACCTCTCAAGTGGGCTATGGTACAGAGTGGCGTTCAGTTTTGAGTTGCAACATGGCAGGTTTCTGAAGTCTCACAGAAGCCTCAGTATAAGCATGAAGTTTCTGTTCATACAGACAAAAAGGGAACAGAGTCAAGCATAGCTTCTTGGTAGTAGCATTTTCTCCAGAGGGCTCTGTTTGTTGGCAGCAAGCAGAGGCTTGGCTCCTTTAAGAGAGGCTTTCTGACTCATCATTAGCAGCAAAAATCTTTTAAGAGGTCCTGCTGAGAAATACTTAAATGAGGTTTATGAGCAGCTGGTGGCTATGTTCTACTTGATGGCAATATGGACCCTAAAACTCCCAGGGGTTGGGGTTGGTAAACATGGTTCCTGCCAGTATCTCTGCCATGAAGCTAAACTCTCACAGAGCAAGGAGCTGAGTAGAGCTGGGTGAAGCCATCTGCCGTAACTGTAATCTTAGAGTATTTAATCTTAGCTACACCTTTTAACAGATTAAAGATGTGATCAGAAAAAGAGAGATATACAGTAAAGACAAATTCAAACAACAAACAAAACAACAACAAAAACATCTAAACAGCTTACAGTGTGTTTAAACATATATGTAGGATTGGGAGAGAAAAGAAAAAGCAAAAGAACAGAGAAAGTCCTTAAACAGAAATAGTTACATAATAATAAGCCATGGAAAAATGGAAAAATACACAGAGAGTCTGGATACTGTATGTTATTGTATTGTCTTTAAATTAGTTGACTGCTGAAGAAGAAACAACAGCTGTTCAAAGGTATTTGGTTATAAATGCTACTAGATCCAACTATATATTTTGTAAATTCCTTGACTTTAAAATTGAAGCAAAAAGATACTACTTTGGAGAAGAGGTTTTGCTTTTATTACAACAGAAAATGAGAGGCTGTGGATTCAATACTGGTTAAAGAAAACAAGGTTTGATGGAGAAAGACCCCCTGAAAAAAATCTCCAATGGGAACAGATGACCCAGATAGTCCAATGTTTCAGAGCACCTCTGTTGCAGTTTCCTCTGACTCTCCACCTAGAATAGCTTTAAGGAGACTGACTGACCCAGCTTCACAGAATACTCATGTCAGGATCTGACCATAATCCTGAATTTTCTCAGGATCCCCAAAGATTACCAGTGCCCCCAATCTGCATGAAGTAGTCTACAGGACTATACCCACATTCCCCAAAAGTGGGTTATGGACTTTTGTCTTTGTTTAGAGGGTTGATTACAAGTTGTTATGGATAATGGTCAAGAAAAAAGCTATACAAAGGAGATTAGATTCAGGGTCTTGTTTTAAAAAGAAAATAAGGGGAATGCTGTGGGACTATGCTTTTGTACACTCTCAATATCTGCTACTGTAAATATTGGTTTAATAAAACGCTGACTGGTAAAGTATCTAGACAGGAAGTAGAGGCAGGGCAACCAGACTAGGAAAATCCTGAAAAGTGGAAGAACAGAGAGGAGATAACTGTAGGAATGCAGAGGAAGCTGGATGAGAATGCTGATCTGAGAAAAGGTACCAAGCTACTATGTATGTACAACCAGAACAGTCTTGATAATACCTTCTAATAATTTTCTCAGAAGTATTCTTTATTTTGTGATTTGTTTCTGAGATTGGAGGAATGTTAATGTGTTTTTTATTACTGCAGCAAATCATGCCCACCTGAATTTATTGTTGTGTTAGTCACATAAGACTTTAATTTTTCTATCTGTCCTTCTGGCCTCAAACTCAAAGAGATCCACCTGCCTCTGCCTCCTGAGTGCTGGGTTTAAAAGTATGTATCACCACCATCTGACCAAAGTTGAGGTTTGATTAGCTCATAGTTCTGGAGGCTGAGAATGCCTAGTTTTACAGTGTAAGCATCTGCTTGGCAGCTGGTGGAGGATATTTTGCTCTAACATGGCAAAGTACAAGAAAGCCAGAGAGCCCTCAAGAGTTCAAGAATTCTTATGACAAAGTTATTCCTAGGCCTGGGATAATAGATCATCGGGAGCACTGGTTGCTCTTTCAGAGAACCTAGGTTTGATTCCCAGAATCCACAAGACAGGACACAACTGTCCACAACTCTAATCCCAAGATCTCTAATGCCCTCTTGTCTCCACAGACACTGCACAAATATGGTGCTTAGGCAAACATGCAAGTAAAACACCTATACACACAAAATCAAATAAAAATTCAATAAAATGGGTATGAGGCAATGTAAAGGGTAAATAATGGGCCAAAACTGATCTTAAGATAGAAAGGGGAAATGGAGGAGGCTCTAATTAGGGAGGGGAAGGATATAATAAAGAATAAAAAGAAAGGAGGGTAAGGATATATGAAAAAGTCATAAGGAATTTGATAGTTTGAATGCAATTGGCCCCCATAAGCTCATGGGGAATGGCACTTTTAGGAGGTGTGGTTTTGTTGGAGTAGGTTTGACCTTGTTGGAGGAAGTATGTCACTGTAGGAGTAGGCTTTGAGGTCTCATATCTCAAGATACTACCCAGTGTCTTATGCTACTTCCTGTTTTCTGTAAGATAAAGGATTCCCAGCTACTTCTCCAGCACCTTGTCTGCCTGCATGCCACCATGCTTCCCCCATGATGATAATGGACTGAACCTCTGAACTGTAAGTGAACCACTCCAATTAAATGTTGTCTCTTATATGAGTTGTCATGGTTATGGTGTCTCTTGACAGCAATAGAAACCTTAAGGCAAGAATCTACTCACTAAAAACACCCACAATATATTTAAGTTTGTATATACATGTTCTCCCTAAAAGCCATAGACTAACAAAAATGTCAACACCAGCCATGAGAAATCATCTATGAGTTGGTCAAAGTTGATCAAGACTTCTTTATTAAAAAATTTTTTCCATATAGAGTTTCCCTTTGTAGCCTTAGCTGTCCTAGAACTCACTCTGTAGACTAGGCTGGCCTCAAACTCACAGAAATCTTCTTGCCTATGCCTCCTGAGTGCTGGGATTAAAGATATGTGCCACCACTACCTGGCCCAAAAGACTCCTTAAATTTTATAATCTATTGCTGTTGTGATGTTCTATACATTGTGAATATGCTTATTACCATTGGTTAATAAAGAGGCTGTTTTGGCCTCTGGTAATGGCAAGGCAGCTTAAAGGCAGGCAGGAGGTCTGAGCATAGATAAAGGAAGAGGGTGGAGTCACACAGAGACTCTGCAAGCTGCCAGCCAAAGAAGCAAGATGTGAAAGTACTGGTAAGCTACTAGCCATGTGGCAAGACATAGATTAATAAAAATGAGTTGAGTTAAATTGTAAGAGGTAGTTGGTAAAGAGCCTGAGCCATGGGCCAAACAGTCTGTAATTAATCTAAGCCTCTGTGTGATTATTTGGGACCAAGCAGCTGTTGGCAATTCTGGACCTTGGGCTAGGCTAGGCCAGAAACTCTAGCTATACTGTTGCCCTGGGTTGCTCTCAAAGTTAGAAGGTACTTCAGACACAGGACATGGAGGACTGAAGCTGATCTGAAAGCCTTCTTCCTGAGGACTAGCTTTTATGGTAGCAGAAAGGTGCCATGTAAGCTTCCTAACCAACCCAGCTATGATATTTATGAATTACATCAATAACCATCATGGCACAATAACCATAAGAGCACAATAGTGGCACATGCCCTGGAAGTAGCCAACATCTTTCTAAATGGCTTTAAGACCTACTCAACAAGAGTAAGACCATGCCTGGTAATGGAAACTTAGGCAACTACTCAGGGGTAGCAAAGTCATGGATCTTGGAGAACCTGCAACCATCACTTCACTAAACCAGCATAATAACTAATTACACTCTAAATATTTATCCTTCTACCTACAGATACATGTAGGTCTCCTCATCAAGAAAGTTTCTCCTTGTTACAGACAGAGAACAGTATACAATAGTAAATGCAGAGTTTTGGAGCCCAGTCCCAACTGATACATTTGCAACAACTCCTGCCCCTGAGGTGCAGGGATCATTGTAAAAGAGGGAGCAAAAGATTATAGGAGCCCAAGGATTTGCTGTGAGATTGTGTCTTATAGAAATGTCAGAGACACTACACCCGTGAGCTCATCATCATAGCTACCTAGACATGACCTGAACATAGATGATACCAATAGACATGCTAAAGTGAATGAGGAAAGACCATGAGGCTTCAACCCTAGACAAAGAACTACAGGCAATAAAGAACGCTTAAATAGGGAGAAATACTCCTTTCCAGGGAACAGCACACAAGTTGGTTATCCAATACCAAATGGTTAGCTCTGAAAACATATACATACAAGTCACATTATGTGAACTCAGCAAGATGTATTTATACATTTAGAAATAGACACACACACACACGTAACAACAATTAAAGAAAGAGAGGGGTTGGAGGGAGGAAATAGAAGAGAGGAAATGATGTATAATAATCCTAAAGTGCTAAAAACAGTTATAATAAAAGAGCTATTCTGAGCTTGGTGAGATGGCTCAGTGGGTAAAGGCACTTTCCATCAGACTGGGACACCTGAGTTCAATCTCCAGAGCCCATGTAGAAAGAATGAATTTCTACATGTGGTCCTGACTTTCACATCTATGTCATTGCATATTGCATTACATTGCATTGCATACTATGTAGTAGATGTAATTTTTAAATTTTGAAAACAAAGCTATAATAAGCAATTAAGCCAGTAATTTACAAATGAACTAACTCATTAATAAGGGCAGAATCTTTATGGTGCAATCATCTGTCAACAGTTTCCTCTCTCAAATATTATGAAATGAATTTGGTGATTAAGTTCCCAACATATGGAATTTAGGAAACATAATCTAATCATAGTAGGGAAATTACAAAAGAGCAAAAAACTTCTTGAACAGCTTCAAAATAAATATCTGTATACCTTTAAGAAGAGATTAAGTGGGTGGATGTAAACATATACACTATATATAATTTTGTTATTAGTATTTATTATTTTAGTAAAATAGAAAGCAAGATACAACACCAAGAAAAACACAAAGAAACAATTTTTTTTTAAAAAACACTTTTATTTATTTATTTATTTAATTATTTGCCTCGATGTTTGCCTGGAACTGGAACTACAGACAGTTGTGAGCTCCCATGTGGGTGCTGGGAATCGAACCCGGGTCCTCTGGAAGAGCAGACGGTGCTCTTAACCGCTGAGTCATCTCTCCAGCCCCAAAGAAACAATTTTAAACAATCAAAAAAAAAAAAAAAAAAAAAAAGGCGCCAAGAGTGCAGGCAGTCAATTTCTAGAGTGAAAGAAACTCAGAATGAGGAACAGAGATCCATAACACCTTGTTTTAGGAACTTAACAATGCCAGACACAAAAGGACCTTCAAGGCTGGACAAAAGTAAAAAACACAGTAAAGGATCAAAAGTGAGTGCATCACGGTAGCAAAGCCAGATAGGTTAGACAACTGTTAAGCATCTTTACTGTGAGATTCTTTCAAGTGCTCCGTAATAGAAACCTGCTTCACTATGCCCAGTCACAGAACACAATCCACTTCCACAGCATGTAAGATTACATTTCCCTAGAAACACATACTTGAATTCTTCCTAAACACTGTCATAAACAAAGATCAGAAAAGGAAGTGCACAGATCGAGTGTTGCAGTCTAGCATCTTGAGACTGGATATAGTGGAACATACCTGTCTCAACACACAATAGGATGAGGCAGAAAAATCTTAAATTCAAGGCCAGCCTAGGCTACATAGTGAAACATTGCCAAGAAAAGAAGTAGGAAACTAGATGTGGTGTGGTGTGCTGTGCTGTGCTGTGCTGTGGTGTGTGCTTGTAAACTCTGAACTTGGTGGACACAGGAGGAACAAGAATAATCTAGAAAAAAACAAAAAAGAGAGTAATGAAAGAACAAGCCGGTGATGGGGTCTGGGGGATAGCTCAGCGGGTAAACACTGACACATAAACCTAATGAGCAGAGTTCAACCTCTTGAACCCACATAAAAATCCAGATGTGGTGCTGAGTATCTGCTATCCCAGCAATGCTGTACCAAGATGGAAAGTAAAAAGGAAAACTGCCCAGAAGTTCAGGAACCAGCTAGCCTGGAGCACAAGGACAGAATTAAAAGAAACCTTTCCTTAGCAAGGTGGAATGGGAAAACCATCTCCTGGAGGTTATTCTCTGACCTCTATGAATGCAGCCGTAGCATATAGGGTCTCTCTCTGTATCTCTGTCTATCTCTCTTTGCATATCTCTGTCTTTGTCTTTCCGTATCTCTTTCTCTTAATTGAAAAAAATGTTAAATTTCTTTGACAGGTAGGGCATGGTGGAGTACAACTTTAACCCCAGCAGAGGCAGGTGGATCTCTGTGAGTTCGAGGCCAGCCTGGTCTTCATAGTGAGTCAACAACAATAAAGAGAATTAATGAAAGAAAGAACTTGGTGTTCTATCTTGCTTTCTATTTTATTAAAAATAATAAATATTAATAAATATCAGTGCTCTCATTTAAGGCATCTTTCTTTGCCCTTGAGCTGTTCTTTGAGGTTTCAAGAGCCCACCTCCAGCAACACACATCCCCCAGTTGCCCCCCAACCTTTCCCAAACAGTTCAGCTTCAGGAGAATTATACTACCAAAATGATATTTTAGACTTCATTTCTCTCCTTTGTGTGCCTTTCTCTAAATAGGTAAAGTTTTAAATTCACAGTGATTTAAATTATAATATATGGCAAAAGTTTTTTTTTAAAAAAAGACATACAGTAGAAACTGTCAGAATTTCAAGTGAGGACCTCAAGACTTGGCTGAGTGATAGCCAGAGAGAGCTGGGGAAAACCCACCCATTCACTGACAAAGGGTACAAAGAAGTAATCTTGGACCTAAACAGATGTTGAAAATTCCCTAACATCCATGTGTTAGGTAAAGATTTGGTCCTGAGGGTGTGTTATTGGGGACTAACTGCTGGAGCCATTAAGAGGCAGGGCTTTCTGAAAGATCTTTAAGTCACTGAGAACATGTCTTTCCAGAGGATTGTGAGGTCTTTTGATTTGGGACAAGTGGAGAGATGCCCTCTTGCTGGGTCTCTGGCCAAAAAGCAAGGTCAGCTGGCTGCTTCTCAGCTTCCTGATTGAGCAGGTTTTCACCCAAACATCTGACTCCCAAGTGAATAGAACAATTGAGCTAAAAACATTTGGAATCTGACATGCAGCTCGAGACCAGGCTAGCCAGTGCAGCAGCTTCTGCTGCCAATCCTCCTGCTATGGCCTGGCAGCTTTGGCTTCTGCCATTGCTGCCTCCAAGCGCACTGTCCCCAAGTGCCTCGCATCCCCACCACCGCAGCCATTAAAGCAAAGAGGTAAGCAATATTAAAGAATAAAAGAAAAATCTTTCCCACATTAAGAATGGGAAATATCATGGGTTGGAGAGATGGCTCAGAGGTTAAGAGCATTGATTGTTCTCCCAGAGGACCTGAGTTTGATTCCCAGCATTCACATGGCAGCTAACAACTGTCTGTAATTCCAAGATCTGACACCCTTACACAGTTATACAAGCAGGCAAAACACCAATTCACATAAAATAATAAAAATAAATATTTAAAAAAAAAGAATGGGAAATATCACAATGCAAGGAGTTAGAACTCTATATAGTGCTACAATGGATGGCATGAACATGGGGGAAATAAATGAAGAGATAACTGACTTAAGGGGACTGATGTAATGCTGAATATAATTACTATCAGTTTGGTAATTCATATTTTATTCTTAAAAAGTGGTTTGACAACTATGCAAAAGATGCTAATTTGACTGATAAATAAAAACCTTCAACAGATTTACTATTAATAAAATACAAGCATTAGAAAGATCTAATAATGAAAATAATAAAAATATTCAGACACATGTATTTAGACAAGATCCCACTGTACCACTTGATCAAGAAAATGAAGAGAGTTGCCCAGGTTATTGGAAAACGTACTTTAGTTTACCCAGTTACTATACAAGAATGACCAGCAGACAATAGAAATCCCCATGGTTATGCAGAAGTTAAATGGAATCCTTCAGATATATTAGATTTGAGGAAATTTAAAGAAGCAGTCATTTTATATGGTATACATTCACCCTATGTGAAGCAGATGTTAATTTCATGGGCAACTCAGAATAGAATTATTTCTCAAGACAGGAAAAATTTAGCTACAGCACTATTTAAAGCCGGTCCTCAGTTACAATGCTGAACATGGTGGACAGAGGAAGTTAGAGCCATAGAAAAATAAAATAGAGCTAGAAGCATTAATATTTCCCAAGATCAGTTTCTCAGTGAAGGCCAATATGCTGATTTACAAAGACAGTGTGAATTAGATGATCACACCTTGTGCCTATGTCATTTAGCAGCTTTAAATGCTTGGCATAGGTTGAAGAATCAGGAAAAAGGTCTGAATCATTTATTAAAATTATACAAGGCACAAAAGAAGCATTCACTAGTTGTTTGGTTTTTTTTTTTTTTTTTTTTACAAAGGTTGACTTCAGCTGTGAATAGGATAGTATCAGATCCAGAAGTCAGTTAAATATTAATTGGATCTTTAGCTTTTGGAAATGCTAATTTAGAATGTAAAAGGATCAGGGAGGTTTTAAAGGGCAGACCAGGACTAATAGATGAATAGATCTGAAATATGGCTATATTGGATCTCACATTTATGATGCTGCTTTGAAAGGAGAAGTCATTTCTAGAAAATCTAAGAAAAACAAAAATGTCAGATGTTTTAATTGTTGCAGACAAGGTCATTTGAAAAGGTAAGATGTTCCAAGAAACAATGGTTTGTTAGAGAAAATTTAAACTGAAGTCCCCAGCCTTCTAGCATATGTAGAAAGTCTCCAAAAGCAGACACAGAACTAAGGAATGCAGATCAACAAGGGATAAGCAAGGTAACCCTTTGCCATTTGGAAACATCTTAAGGCCACTTGTAGGGCACAATATCAAATTTGATTCAGTCATTTCCTGCCAGTATCAGAGAAACTAATCCACAAAGAAACTAAAAGACTTAAAACCTAGTGTTAAAAATCACATTGCTCTGGATATGTTCAAGGACAGAACAGCTTCAATGGATACAAGAAAAATTTCAGGAGAGACCAAAAAGAAATATTTTGGCAAATTTCTATAAATGATTAGAGACAAAATTTAAAATACTAATGCTATTGAACTTGTAGGTTTATTGGATATAGGCACAGATATAACAATAATATCATCACAATCTTGGAATCCAGATTGGTCCTTTTAGGAGATAAATATTCAACTTCTAGAAATTGGAGTTTTATTTCAGGTAAAACAAAGTACAGATGGGGTGAGTGTATAGGGCCAGAAGGACAGATAGGAAAATTAAGGCCATATGTGGCTGAAATAGCAATGAATTTATGGGATATGATTTGTTACATCAATGGAAAACATAGGTTAACATTTCTACAATCTCAGAAACCATAAAGAATATTTCTGAGAAAATTATTGAAGGGTTATTATCAAGAATAGTCACAGACAGTTACAGTTATGCATAAGCAGAACCCAACAGCTGTTGGTCTTTCAAAGGTACCAACAACCCCGCCTTTAAAATAGTTAACTGACAAACCTGTATGGGTGGAACAAAGGCCTTCGACATTAAAAAAAATTACAGGCACTAGAGCAGCTAGTACAGGAGCAGCTACATGCTTAACACATTGAAGAATTTACCAGTCCTTGGAATTCTCCTATATTTGTCATTAAAACTAAATCTGGAAACTGGAGAATGGTAACATATCTAAGAGCTACTTATAAGGTGATTCAGCCAATGGCCTCTTATAGCCTGGAATTCTCCTTGCCTTCTTTATTACCTAAAGGATGGTATCTATCAGTGATTGACTTTAAAGTCTCTCTCTTTTTTTTTTACTATATCTTTACAAGAGCAGGACAGAAAAAATTTTGCCTTCATGATGCCTACTTTTAAAAACTCCCAGCCTGTTAAAAAGTACCATTGGAAAGTACAGCAGCAAGGAATGTTAAACAGCACAACCTTGTGTAAATATTTTGTACATCAGCCATTACAAATAATTTGTAGGGGCTGGAGAGATGGCTCAGCGGTTAAGAGCACCCTCTGCTCTTCCAGAGGACCCGGGTTCTATTCCCAGCACCCACATGGCAGCTAACAACTGTCTATAGTTCCAGTTCCAGGCAAAACACCAAGGCAAATAAATAAATAAAGTTTTTTTAAAAAAAAAAAATAATTTGTAAACAGTTTCCTCAAACTATAATATACCATTATATGGATGATATCTTATTGGTTAATTCAAATGCAGAATTACATTAGAAAAAATGTAAGATGAAGTAAAGAAACTGGCCAGGCAGGACAGAGAAACTTGGATTATAATTTTACCTTGTTGGGGATTACAAATTGCTCCTGAAAAAAATTACAAAGAAGAGATTCTATTAATTATTTAGGATATAGGACAGAAAATTCATCTGCAGAAAGTACAAATCAGGAGAGATCAATTATAATCTCTATAATTTAAAAAAATGACTGGGAGATATTAACTGGCTAAGGCCCACAACTGGATTAACTACTCAGGAGCTAAGAAATTTATTTCAAACCTTACAAGGTGATAAGGACTTAAATGGTCTGAGAAAATTATCAGTTGAGGCTGACAGAGAATTTGCTCTGGTAGAAAAGAAATTACAGGATCCACATGTGGATCGCTTAGATCCAGAACTTGTGTCCTGTTCATTCTACCTTCTACTCACTCTCCTAGAGGAATTCTTATGCAGAGAGAAGATGATATTGCATAATGGATGTTTTTACCACACAGAGGAAAAATATTAAAGACCTCTGTAGAAAAGGTTTCTGAATTTATTCTGAAAGGAAAATTGAGACTTCATCAATTATCAGGAATGGATCCAGCAGAAATTATAGTTCCTTTTACTAATGTGAGAGCCAAAGTTACATTTTAAGTTTTAATTACTATGCCCAAAAGATTAAAAAAAATGCCTCTGATCTGCAAGCTTCTTGCTCAAGGACAGATAGTTCCTGAAATGCTGCAGGCTATTGTTTATGGAAGGTAACAATTCAGGTGACCCATCTACAGTGTGTGTGCTTGATCACATATGGCCTTTGATCACTTGTGGGACCTGGCCAGAGCCTATCCACCTGGCCAGTATTTAACTAAAACTTGCTTCCAATTTAGCTTTGAATTGTGGTAGTGGTCTTATTCTCAACCAGTTGGATTAACACTAATGTTGAAATTTCCTCATTATGGGCAAAAAATGAATATTGGAAAAGAGCTTGCAATAATTTTCTTTTTTTTTTTTTTGTATTCTTATTGATCACAATTTATTGTAAAGTCATGAAAGACCAGCAACAGTTAGTCTGGACAAATACTTGATTGTACCCAGTTGGTAGGATGTGAACAGTAGCACTGAGTTACACCATGAGAAAGCAACACTTCCTTTTCCACCTTCCTAGAAAAATATTGGTTAGATAAGGCAAAGGACAGGCAGCTACTGAACCATGCAAGAACAACAAATAGGTGTGCAAAAAACATCATTACTAA
>PVIH01022676.1:0-26589 GCA_004025045.1 Sigmodon hispidus | reverse complement strand
CATGGTAGTGAACCAGAGGATTGATTTGGTCCAAGAACAGATTGATGTTCTTTGGCAACTTGTACAGCTTGGATGTGAATGGAAATATTCAGGATTATGTGTGACTAGTATCCAGTATGAGGATTTCACCCATGCAGCAGATTTGTCTAAACAACTGTCCAGTTATCTTACAGGTAATTGGACCGGAAAGTTCGAGATGATGATTGAGGACCTAAGGATGTCCATTGTGGCGATGAACTCCAAGAGGATGGATGCCGGACTAGCTGAAGGGCTGACTTCGTGGTTCGCTGCCGCCATGGATCCTCTGAAAGAGTGGGCGGGAATAGGTGCAGCTAATGGACTCATAGTTCTAACACTCCTGCTATGCTTGTGGTGCATTTGCCACATTAGGGTTTCACAAAGACGGAGCACGGCGATGTTGATTCAAGCTTTCTCAGCTTTAGAAGCTGGCCAATCTCCTCAAGTGTGGCTTGCCGCCTTGAGAACTAAATGATTAGTTCCCCATAGCAGAGATGCAGGTTGCGACACTAAGTCGTGCAGTCAAACTACCTAGCTATGTTTTTAGGAGTTTGAGAGGAGCACGTCCATTTGCATGTGGGTATTGCCCTAAACCTCCCACCTCTGCGAAAACTAGGGTATGGACGGGTCCTGGGATGTCTAGGGGGATGCCTCAACGATACTCTTAGGATTATGTTCCAGTTGCACAGCAGAGAATGGACCACTGCCCTGCCTGTGTCTTATTAAAACAAAAAGGGGGAGCTGTTGGGAGCTGCCGCACCTTAAAGATGGCGCTGGCTCCTGTTCCCTGCCTTCTTGATGGCGAATGCTTCTAGTAATAATTAACTCCATCCATGGGATGTGCTGAATTGACTAGCTTGCTTCCGTGTGCGTGGCCCTATGGTGAAGGCCCACGCGGCATTAGCTGAGTGAAGGACTTGAGCTTAAAACTGGCTGCACAGGTTGGGAGAGTAGGAACTACTACTGCAAGGGGCTACTGCTGCAAGAAGTATCTGTAACAATAAAGGACCTGATCAATTACCACAGAAGAATCCTGGTGCTGTGTCTTTTCCTGCTGGACGGGACGGGGCGCAGCGCACAGGAGACTTCAATACCCTACTTTGACTCCTGGATAGGTCAAACAGACACTCAACAGAGAAATAAGGAGTCTAACAGAGGTTATGATGCAAACGGACTTAATAGATATTTACAGAAGCTTCCACCCAAATGCAAAGGAATATACATATTTCTCATTACCACATGGAACTTTCTCTAAAATTGACCACATAATTGGTCATAAAGCAAATATCAATAGATACAAAAAATGAAAATAGTCCCTTGTATCATATCAGACCACCATGGCCTAAAGTTGGAGTTCAACTACATCAAAAATCACAGAAAGCCTACAAACTCATGGAAACTAAACATCACTAAGCTGAACAACCTCTGGGTCAAAGAAGAAATTAAGAAAGGAATCAAAGTCTTCCTAGAATTTAACGAAAATGAATCCACAACATACTCAAACTTGTGGGACACAATGAAAGCAGTCTTAAGAGGAAAATTCATAGCGCTAGACGCCTATATGAAAAACCTTGAGAAATCCCACACTAGAGACCTAACAGCGCAGCTGAAAGCCTTAGAACAATTAGAAGTGAACTCACCTAGAAGGAGTAGACAGCAGGAAATAATCAAACTTAGAGCTGAAATCAATACAATTGAAACAAAAAGAACAATACAAAGAATCAATGAATCAAAGAGTTGGTTCTTTGAGAAAGTCAACAAGATAGATAAACACTTATCCAAACTAACCAAAAAGCAGAGAGAGAGAGTATCCAAATCAACAATATCAGAAATGAAAAAGGGGACATAACAGGCTCCCAGGAAATACAGAGAACTATCAGGTCATACTTTGAAAATCTATACTCCACAAAAATGGAAAACCTAGAAGAAATGGACAGCTTTTTATACAGGTACCATTTACCAAAATTAAATCAAGATCAGATTAAATGCCTAAACACACCTATAAGGTAATTGAAGCTGTCATTAAAAGCCTCTCAAGTAAAAAAAATCCCAGGTCCAGATGGTTTCAGTGCAGAGTTCTACCAGACATTCAAAGAAGAATTACTACCATTACTCCTCAAACTGTTTCACACAGTAGAAACTGAAGGAATATTGCCAAACTCCTTTTATGAGGCCACAATTACCCTAATACTCAAGCCACTCAAAGACACAACAAAGAAGGAGAATTACAGACCAATTTCCCTCATGAATATTGATGCTAAAATTCTCAACAAAGTACTGGCAAACAGTATACAACAACATATAAGAAAATATCATCCACCATGATCAAGTAGGCTTCACCCCAGAAATGCAGGAATGGTTCAACATATGAAAAATTGTAAACGTCATCCATCATATAAACAAACTAAAGGAAAAAAACCACATGATCATATCTTTAGATGCTGAAAAAGCCTTTGACAAAATCCAACACTCCTTTATGATAAAAGTCCTGGAGAGATCAGGAATACAGGGAAAACATCTAAATATAATAAAGGTGATTTACAAGAAGCCAGCAGCCAACAACAAACTAAATGAAAAAAAAAAAAAAAACTCAAAGCAATCCCAGTAAAATCAGGAACTAGACAAAGCTGCCCGCTCTCCCCTTACCTATTCAACATAGTTCTCGAAGTTTTAGCTAAAGCAATAAGAGAACGAAAGGAGATTAAGAGAATACAAATTGGAAAAGAAAAAAAGACACTTCTTTTACAGTTTGGTCTTCTCTCCTACTATATGAGTACTTTAAGAGGACTATTTATGTATTTAATTTAGGAGTGCTTTGTTACACACTAGAACAGGGTATCAGATTCTATTATAAATTGTTGCAAGCCACAATGTTGTTGCTGTGAATTGAACTTAGAAGCTGTAGAAGAGCAGAGCAACTAGTGAACTTGACCACTGAGCCAACTCTCCAGTCCCTATAGGTTTATTTTTAAAAGAAGTTCTCACTATACAGCCTTGGTTGTCCTGGAACTAAGTGCTGGGATTAAAGATTTGCATGCCTCACCACTGCCCAGTTCTCTTGTTCAATTTAAATGGAAAGGTTTTAGTTCCATTTCCTTATGTGTTGAGACAGGTGTCCCTTTGTGGCTCAATCCTGCCATTAACCCATGTAGCTGATTCAAGCTTCAACATTATGATCCTCTTGCCTTGGTCTCCCCAGTATGTTGTGGAATATTATTTTAAGGTGTGTTACTTTTGTTACTTTTGTTTATGTTGTATTTGTTTAACTCTGTGAAGTTGTGTTACTTTGACTGTCTAAACTACCTGATGGTCTAATGAAGAAATGAACAGCCAACAGTGAGGCAGGAGAAAGAAAAGGTGGGGCTAGCAGGCAGAGAATATAAGTAGAAGGAGTAATCTGGAGGGGGGGCAGAGAACAAGGAGAGGAGGATGCTGTGTGCCACCCAGCCACTTGGCCAGCCATAGAGTAAGAGTAAAAGTAAGATATACAGTAGTAAGAAAAGAAAAAAGCCCAGAGGCAAAAGGTAGATGGGATAATTTAAAGTTAAGAAAAGCTGGCAAGAAACAAGGCAAGCTAAGGCCAGGTATTTATAATTAAGAATAAGCCTCTGTGTGATTTATTTGGGAGCTGGGTAGTGGACTCCCCCAAAAGAGCAAAAAACAAACAACATGAATGAGTATATGCTAGGATTAGAGACATTCACTCCCAGAAAGCTAGCTTTCTCCCTTCCATTTTGTAATGCTGGGTAACCTTAAATGCTTCCAGAGATCCTACTGCTTCTGATTCTCAAATCCTGTTGTAACAAGTATACAGCACCACACCCAGGCATACTTATCTCCACTAACTCTAGCGAAGAAGTCTACATCTTAGCCAGGCAGTAGTAGCACAAGCCTTTATAATCCCAGCACTTGGGAGGCAGAGGCAGGTAGATCTTTGTGAGTTTGAGGCCAGCCTGGTCTACAGAGTGAGTTCTGGAACAAAAAAAAAAAACTTAACCACTATGAATTCTGTCACTACAATAGTCCAGTGGTAATGGAATACAGAAACACATTACCATTTAGAACTAAAACTACTTCTGTCACTCAAATTATTTGAATTTCAGAAGCATCACCAATCTGGATTTCTCTAAAACATATTCCTCCACCCCTGCCTTTCTTCAAAACCTTGATTGCATGTCTGTTATAGTATATCAGGGCTTAGTCATTTTTTAAAAATCTTATTTTTAGCCCTCCTACTCATTTAACTGGTTTGCAGCAATGCATTTATAACTCTGTCCTTCAATTAAAACTAATCTGGAAACATAATTGACAGATAATTACTGAGGGAGAAAGAGACTGAGCAGAGAAGAGAACATTTTTAATCCTTTTGCCATCTGCTCCATTCTCAGCTTATCTCCTCCCTAAACATAGCTAAAATTCATCCTTCTCTCTTTGATGCTTTATTTTGGGGAGAGGTAGGGCTGTCCCATTTTTTTGCAGCTGTACTGTTTCTGTAATAGATACTGTCTAGAGAAGTACAGGGGTTAGCATCTGTGGCATTTCTTTAAAAATTACTTCTCAAGTTTTATTATATTTCATAGGCATGAGTGCTTCGCCTGTATGTATGTGCCTCACACATGTGCCTGGTGCCCGAGGAGGTGAGAAGGTAGTGCCAGATTCACTGGAACTGGTATTAAGATGCTTGTGAGCCACCGTGTGGGTGCTGGGAATCAAATACAGGTCCTCTGCAAGAGCAACAAATACTCTTACAATATTTATGATATTGGGTGTCAGTTTTCAAAACTACATTACAAAATCCAAAAGCTTTTCAAATGATAGCCTATGTTATTGAAGATGCAGGTAGTTCATGGCTGGGCAGTGGTAGTGCACGCCTTTAACTGTAGCACTGGGGAGGAAGAGGCAGGTGTTTGAGTTTGAGGCCAGCCTGGTTTACAAAGTGAGTTTCAGCACAGTCAGAGCTGTTACATAAAAAATCCTTCTCTCACAAAAACAAAACCAAACAAAAACATATTTTTGTAATTCTTTCAGAACTCACTTTATTTGAAAAAAAAAATCACAAAAAGAATTAAGAGTTGGAGGAATAGCTTGGACGCAGAGGACCTGCCTAGCATGCACAAGGACCTGGGTATGAGCCCTAGAACTGCAAAAGCAAAAAAGCAATTTAAAACCATCTATTCTTAATTCACGAATTGAAATTCATTCATCTATTCATAGAGGAAAAGGATCACATACTTTATATTCCAAATATTGCATTAGAAAATCCATGAAGTACAGGGATAGAAAAAAAAAATCCAGAGGGAAAGCTGAACACAAAGTAATTTTATGTGTAGCAAATTATTTGCATTATCACCCTTGATAAGTCAAAAAAAAAAAAAAAGAAAATCTATGAACGATCTAATTTTCATTTAGATTAGAGCTAATCTAGTTTTCACGTAAGCCAAAAAATGAGTGATTCCACCCCATGTGCTAATGATGAAAACAAGACTCAGCAACTTACTACAGTTCAGTATGGTTGGATTAAAGCAAATCCTCTTTAAAATTTGACATTATTTTTGAGAGCAGAGAAGCAGAAAGACAGTCATTCAAACATTATCATGCCATTTTTTAAAATCATGTTTTGGTATTCATTTTGCATCTATCCCTTTTCATATTTTCTATCACTTTCTGTCTTTTGTTTCTATTGCTGTGATAAAACGTCATGACAAAAGCAATTAGGGGAGAAAAAGGCATGGAAGGGAGTCAGGACAAGAACTCAAACAGGGCAGGAATGTAGACCCCTGCTCTGACCTTTACCTGCACTTTGAGCCTTGAAGAACACAGCCTGTGGGCTGCTATCCCCAAGCCCTTTCCAATATGTTTCTGCCTTTCTGCCTAAGGAAGTTAGATGAGAAAGTTCCAGCTGTTTACCTGATCAGTATTTTCCAACTGCCTAAAAAAATTCCACGGTACAACGCCCCTGATAGCACGGAGTATGTTAGACTGAGATTGACCTTCAAGAAATGACATTCTCCCTGAGCAAATGTCTCGGTGTCCTTTTTCAGTCCCAGCCTGAACCCAAGTAGTGCAAGCTGCTATTCAGGAAACTGGAGACGAGTTGATGCAGAGGCCATAAAGGGGTAGCTAGAACTACAGAGAAAAATCCCATCCTGGGTAGGTGGAAGAAAAAATATCCTATAGGCTTGTCTGCTTTCAGTCCAACTTTATGGAGGCAGTTTCTCAATTAAGGTTCCATCCTCGCAGATGACTTTACCTTGTGCCCAGTTGAAGTAAAACTAGCCAGGACAAAGGAGACAGATTCCCAGAAAGAGGTAAAGAGACAATTTTAGATGCTGGAGAGATGGCTCACTGGTTATTAAAAGTACCTAGTGGCCTGGCAGAGGACTAGGATTGGTTTCCTAGCACCCACATGGTGACTAACTCCAGTTCCAAGGGATCCAATGCCCTCTTCTGGTCTCCTTGGGCACCCAGCATGCATGTACTACACAGACATGCATGCAGGCATAATACCCACATGTATAAAAATTTTTAAAAATATATAATCTTGACAAGTATAGTGGTATATGTCTATAACTTCAACACTTAGGAGGCTGGGGCAGGAGGACCATAAATTTTAGGCCAGCATGAACTAACTATGTGGTAAGACCCTGGTCCCTTTTTTTTTTGGAAAAAAAAAAAAACAAAGTTAAAAATGGTAGAAGAAAAAAGATCAGGAGTTCAAAGTAATCTACATATATTGAGTTCCAGGTCAATTTAAGACTCCATGAGACCCTGTCTCAAAAACAAAAGAACCCACAGCCATGGAGGTAGGAGAGCCAGGACCTCAGGATCACCTCCAACGATGCAGCAACTATAAGATTAACCTAGATTACAATTTAAAAAAAACCCGAAAAAACAAAAATAAAAATAGAAAGCAACATCAGGAAAGAAATACAACTATTTTAGCCTGTACTGAGGATTAAATTCAAGACCTTATGCAAACATTCTACTGTTGATCTCTATCTTTAGCCTGTATTTAAAACTTTGGTTATTGGAAGATTTGGTTTAGTGGCAGTGTTTATCCAGCAAGCATGAGGCCCAGGGTTCAATTTAGAATACTAGCCCACTCCAAAAATTGTTTTAAACTGGGTCTTCTGGCTAGTTCTATGTCAACGTGGTCATCAGAAAGGAGGGAGCCTCAACTGAGAAAACGCCTCTAGAAGACAGGGCTGTAAGCAAGCCTGTAGGGCACTTTCTTAATGAGTAATTGATGTCAGAGGGCCCAAGCATTGTGGGGGAAGGTGGGGGAGGGAGGCTAGTGGTCAAGGTTCTACAAGAAAGCAGACTGAATTAGCCATGGAGAGAGAGCAAGCCAGTAAGCTCCTCTCCATAGCCTCTGCTTCAGCACCTGCCTCCAGGATTCTGACCTGTTTGAATTCCTGTCCCAACTTCCTTTCATAATAAACTGTGGTATGGAAGTGTAAACCAAATAAATAAACCCTTTCCTCTCAAAGTTGCTTTGGTCATGATGTCCCAATACATCAATAGTAACCCTGACTAAAACACTAGGGATATATAGATCAGTTGGTAGGACATTCTATTCTGGCATTTGTAAAGACCTGGGTTCAATATCTCAGGTGCTCCCACGTGAGTACAACACACACACACACACACACACAAACACACAGAGAGAGGGGGGGAGGGACAGGGGAGGGGCACAGGCACACACATACACACAGACCACATACAACTTCTGGGGACCAGGCAAAGTTCAAGAATTAAAGAGTTGGAAATACCAGGAGCAGTGGTGCACATTTATAATCCCAGCACTGCAGAGGAGGAGGCCAACATTGGCTAGGTCTGATACTCTAAATCAACACACAGAAAAAGTAGAGACTCTCAGATAAATTGGGGTACGGTGGTGGAGAAAAGGTCCTCCAGCAAAATAATACATGTGGAAACATTTTTACAAGTGTATAAAATCAGAAAAGGCAGATAATTTAGTATATATGATATAGAAAGAAGGCTTAAAGGCTGAGTGTTGGTGGCTAACACCTTTAATCCCAACATCTCTGAGTGTGAGGCCAGTCTAGTCTACACAGTGAGTTCCAGGATAGCCAGGGATGCACAGAGAAACTTAGCATCAAAAGACTGAAAAAAGGAAAAGAAGGTTTAAGGACTAGAGTTCAGAGCCCAGCACCCAAGTCAGACAGCTCACAAATGCCTTAACTCTATCTCCAAGGGAATCTGACACCATCTTCTCACATCTGCAGGCACTCCTACACATATGAACACATCCCCTCAGATACACATACAAAAAACAATACAAAACTGAAACAAGGTCTTGGCTGAGGATGTAGCTCAACTGGTAGTACTTGGTTAACCACACTTGCTGTTCTTGCAGTTTTCATTTCTAGCATCCACATGGTTAACTCACAACTGCCTATAACTCTAGGGTCAGGGATCTGACACCCACTTTCAGCCTCTACGGGCACTACAAACAAGTCACGCATGCATCTGTGCAGGCAACGCATTCATATGCATAAAGATTTCTTTTTAGTTGTGTGTGTTTCTTTGGATAGGTAAGTATGTGTGTGAGAGTTCTGGTGCATGCTTCTGTGTATAGGTAACTCCCATGCATGCAAGTTGGGTATGGGCATTTGAGTGCTGATGCCCATAGAGGCCAGAGGAGCCAGATTCCCTGGAGCTGAAGTTACAGGTGGTTGAAAGCTGCCTGACTTCGGTACTAAGAATTTAATTTAGGCCCACACACCACTGAGCTACCTCTCCAGCCCCCAAACTAAAGAAATCTAAAGAAATAAACTAATCTATTGCCAGGGTTGTGGTGGCACATGCCTTTCATCCCAGCACTCAGAAGGCAAAGGCAGGTGTGCCTCTGAGTTCAAAGCCAGCCTGGTCTACAGAGCTAGTTCTAGGACAGCCAGGGCTACCCAAAAAAAAAATCCCCTATCTTGAACTCCCACCCCCAAATAAGTAAAATATAAATATAAATAAAATAAGTCTGGGCAACAGGCAGTGGTGGTATACTCCTTCAGTCCAAGCGCTCAGAGGCAGTTGCAGGCAAACCACTATGAGTTCAAGGCCAGCCTAGTCTACAGAATGAGTACCTGGACAGTCAGGGCTACACAGAGAAACCCTATCTCAAAACACCAAAAAAAAAAAAAAAGAAGCATCATCATCATCATCTTAGGTTGATACAAGGCTGGTTGAAGCAGAATACAGGGGTAATAGAGGCCATTTAAAAAAAAAATTAGTTACTTAGTATGTATACAGTGCTTTGCCTGCATGCATGCCTGCACACCAGAAGAGGACACTAGATCTCATTATAGATGGTTGTGAGCCAGGAAGAGAACTAAGGCTCTCTGGAAGAACAACTGGTGCTCTTAACTTCTGAGCCATCTCTCCAGCCCTAGAGGCCATTTTTATACACTGCAAAGTTTGTTAAGAGGTTTTCAGGTTTTTTGTGTTAGCACTCTGAAAGAATAAAAATGGGTCAATTGGGTCTTATGCAGGATAGGCAAGCACTCTACCACTGACCTATGTCACTAGCCTGGAACACTGGGTGCTATATATATATGGTAGGAGAGAAACTGTAACTGCAATTTATCTTTTGGCCTCCACATGTGTGCAGTGGAACCTGACACCTCCCCTCATACAAGCCAACAAATAAAATGTAAGGAACCAGAGAGATAACTCAGATCTTCCAGAGAACCCTTCAATTCCTATCACCCACGTCAGTCAGTTTATAATAGCTTGTAACTTCAGCTCCAGGTAATCTAATGTGCTCTTCTGGCCTCCACTGGCACCCACACATGTGGTAAACGGAGACACAACACACTTTTTAAGAGATGGTTTAAACACAACACAACACAACACACTACACCACACACACACACACACACACACACACACACACACACACACACCCTCTTAAGAGATGGTTTAGCCAGGTAAGTTCACTTGCTGGTTATGCAGAGGACCAGGTTATGTTCCCAGCACCCACATAGTGGTTCAAGACCATTTGTAATTCCAGTTCCAGGGGACCTAAAGCTCTACTTCTGACCTCCAAAGGCACCAGGTAAGCATTCATATAACTAATTTTTTAATTACTTAAAAATAAAAGCAAATCTTTACGAAGACTAAGTGACCAGACATAATGGCAAGCAGTTGTAATTCTAGCACTGGAACTCTGAGGGAGGAAGCCCTAAGAAGCTCAAGGCCACTCTAGGGACAGAACAAAACCTCACTTTGTGATTCTGGCACCCCAGAGGAATTCAATGCCAGCTTGAAATTTGTACTAAAAACTTCTTTCAAGAGAAAAGAATAAGTCATTGCTGTGGACATTTAGGCAATACCAAGATATAGGGCAAAATGTGAAATATTTCCCTTACCAACACTACTAAATGCCCAGAGAAAGCAGCTGGGTTTTTTAAATTTTTATTTTATGTGAATTGGTGTTTTGCCTGCATGTATAACTGTGTAGGGGTGTCAGATCTTGGAATTACAGACAGTTTCGAGCCACCATGTGGTTACTGGGAATTGAACTCAGGTCCTCCAGAAGAACAGTCAGTGCTCTTAACCTCTGAGCCATCGCTCCAGCCATGAGATAGCAGCTCTTAAGGGACATGTTCTAACATAGTTTGCTCTGTGGATATACATCCACTTACAAACACAGCTTAAAAACAGGACCTTTAGGGACAGAATTATGTACTGCTTTGCATCTTGTTTTCTACAAATAACAACAGGCTGGGCATTAGTAGCACACACTTATTCCAGCACTTGGGAGACAGAAGCCAGCCTGGTCTACAAAGTGAGTTCCAGGACAGTCAGGGCTACACAAAGAAATCCTGTCTGGAATTTCTTCTCCTACCACCATCAAAAAAAAAAAAAAAAAAGAACTGAGATTCTCCGAAAAAGTTACATCAGGGGCTAGAGAGAAATAACTCATGTTAAAAGCTCTTCATACTTTTGTGCAGCACCCAGGATTGGCTCCTAGCTCCCACGTGACAGATCACAACTGTCTTCAACTATGGTTCCAGGGGATTCCCCACCCACTTTGGGCCTCTATGGAGGCAGTGAGCATACATCCATGAAACAAACATTCAAATACATCAAAAAGCCATTTTTTTTGGCCTAGCATAAAGGCTGCTCACTAGATTACATCTTTGTTTCTTTGTTTCTTTCTTTATTTGCCTTGGTGTTTGCCTGGAACTGGAACTACAGACAGTTGTTAGCTGCCATGTGGGTGCTGGGAATCGAACCCGGGTCCTCTGGAAGAGCAGATGGTGCTCTTAACCGCTGAGCCACCTCTCCAGCCCCTAGATTACATCTTTGATAACTATTTTTTACTTTCCTTTTTTTGCCACCTTCCCTAATTCAGTGTTTTCATTTGTTAGGTTTGTTTTTTTTAATTTAATTTTATTTGATGTGCATTAGTGTTTTCCCATGGGTGTTGGGTCCACTAGAACTGGAGTTAGACAGTTGAGAGCTGCCATGTGAGTGTTGGGAATTGAACCCAGGTCCTTTGGAAGAGCAATCAGTGCTCTTAACCACTGAACCATCTCTCCGGCCCCCATTTGCTAGTTTTTCCTTTTTCAAATAGGGTCTTATGTAGTCCATGCTAGTCTCCAAGTCATCTGGATGACCCTCAATTCCTGTTCCTCTTTATGATGTTTTGAACACAGGCATGGGCCCCATGTCAGGTTTAGCTTAGTTTACTCTAATGAAATAATTCAAATACTTAGATCGATTAAAAAATTAATTTGTTGATTTAACTTAAGAGATGTAATGTTTAAAGGGCATTTAAAAATGCACACATAGGTTTTTGTGTACTACAGAAATGCAGAATGCACAGGAAATAGCACTGGAATGAAGAGCTTCACTCTAGTAGTTAACTGTGTACCTAGGGTTGTTTTCGGTACCTACAAAATTAAAAGTTATAAATAATTGTTACTAATTATTTTAAAGGCATATAGAGTCTTTTAAAACTCTAAGAGTATATGGTTCTAAGTCACAAATGTCCAAAAACACAGTGCAAAGATCCATCTGTTTGGACTGCTAAACACAAAGCTAAGAGAAAAATAGCTGGGAGTTGCGGCTCACACCTGTAACCCCAACACTTGGAAGGCAAAAGCAAAAATTTCATTAGTTTTGAGGACAGAATGGGCTACAATAGAATGCTTCAAAGGAAACAGAACAACAAAAAAAAAGAAACAGAAATATTTTATGTTTTACACATCTCAAAGTCTGTCTGTTCCACAAAGGGATGGCATGGGGGTGTCTTAGTTTAGCCATTTGTGTCCATCAAGCACACAAAACACAGCCAAGCACGCTGATAAACAGGCACGGAACTAGCATCATCTCACTCATCTACTTTTCCCACTACTGGGCTGAGAAGACAGACAGCTCTTACACACAGATCTGTCGAGCTACATGGTCGACAACAGAAGCTTGCATTATACCCTCTGGGCAGCAAATCGGCCGTAACTCCAGAACTGTCATAACTTGTACCTGTACATTCCTCAGCTGCTGGAAGGCAGCTGGTCACCAACCCCAGGCTGCTTTGGGATTTGAAACTCCACAACACAAGAAGTTACAGCTCCCGCTTTTGTGAAGTCAACTTCCTCCCAAAGGCTGAATCCAAGTCACGCCCAGCACATATCCCGGGGAAGGAGCGTGCTAACCCTCTCTAGCTGGAAAAAGTCCCTGCCGCTGGCAGGCGCCGCTCACCTCTTTCTTTCTTTGGGCAGAGGCCGAGGGAACCCTGGAAACGAGCAGCACTGCCACCACCGTGGTCGCACACACACACCAGAGCCACCTAGGCGAGGCCATGTTCGCTCGCCTACCTCGGTGGCCAGGAGAAACTTTCTTCCAGCAAGGTTCGAGGGTGGGGCGTGAGAACGGGCGAACCGAACCTTTG
Organism: Sigmodon hispidus; assembly: GCA_004025045.1. NCBI lineage: Eukaryota > Metazoa > Chordata > Mammalia > Rodentia > Cricetidae > Sigmodon > Sigmodon hispidus. Next base: position 13,655 of record PVIH01022676.1, on the reverse strand, counting down.
TCGCTCCCCATTGGCCCGGCTCGGCCCTGCCGGGCGACCCCTCACATTACGTCACGCGCCGCAGACGCCCGCTAAAAACCAGTTCGCTTGTGATTGGTTCCAGGAAGCCAATAGGGAAAGGTTAATCTGGAGGTTTCTTATTGGTCTGTTAAAAAGGCTGCACCGTGCTGCGTAAAGACGTCCTTAGCGAACGTCAAGGCGCATGTGCAGCTATGGAAGGACGGTTTTTTTTTTTTTTTTTTTTTTTTTTTTTAAAGGAATCTGGAGCGTCGAACAAAATGGTTTGCACATTTAAAAATGGAATCATTCTCCAGAAAGCCTTTGTTTAGAATTGTTTGAAATTCGAACCGGCCTCAGTAACGCAAGCCTTTAATCCAAAAATTGGGTTTGAAATGTAAAGGCAAGAGCACTTAGAATTCAAGGTCATCTTTGGCTACATTGCCAGGGTTTCAGGCTAGCCTGAGCAATGTAAAATTGTCTCAAAAAAAGAGCCCTCGCGGTTTCTCACAACCAAAATGTCAGAATTTGCGAGGTGGAAATGGAGGCAGGAGGATTAGAAATTCAAGAAACCAAACAAACCTTCAGAGTCCCAGTCTAGCCTGGGCTACAAGAAATCTTACATCAAAAAGCATTTTTTGAAACCTACTTATTTAGTATAATATTCTGAAAGAGGGGTTGGGGAAATGTCTCAATAGTTAGGAATATTGCAGAGGATGCTCCCAGCACCCACATGGCCGCTAACAACTGACCAGAGTTCCAGTTCCAGGGGATCTGATGCCTTATTCTGCCATCCACTGGGACCTGGCACACATACATTTATGTAGCCAAAATATTCATATACACACAATATATTTTATTTTTTAATTTGGTTTTGGGGAACAGGATTTCTCTGCATAACAGTCCTGGCTGAGTCCTACTTTGTAGACCAGGCTGGCCTCGAATTCATAGATCTGCCTGCCTCTGCCTCCTCGGATGAAAGGCGTGCACTACCACTGCTTGGCTTTCTTTTTCTTTTTTTTTCAGTGCATACTGGTTTTACAGATGGCTCGAGTTCTGTTCCCATAACCCATGTTGGGGTGCTCACAATTGCCTGCAATTCCAGCTCTCGGGCCCAGTAATTTATATAATTCTTTTTTCCAACATATATATGCATATATATACCTATTCAGTTGGAACCTTCAACTCGCTTCTGCATGACTTGGAAAGTCTCATTCTCTCTCTCTCTCTCTCTCTCTCTCTCTCTCTCTCTCTCTCTCTCTCTCTCTCTCTCTCTCTGTGTGTGTGTGTGTGTGTGTGTGTGTGTCTCCCCCCTCTCCAAACCCTGCCCTCTCCAAAAGAATGCTAAACAAAGAAGAGGTGTCAAAAAAACCCCTAGTTCCGAATTCCTGGTGACTATTGCGACTTTCTCCCTGTTTCAGCCAGCAACTCAAGTCCCTGCCTAAGTATTCCAGCTTTTGACCATACTTGGGCACAAACCCAGCTTCTGGTGGACACATCATTACCCCTCCCCTACAGGCTATACAATCTCCCTGCTTTAGTTGGGGTGGGTGGTTGCGGGTGGCTGCTCTGAGAGTTGCTTTGCTCAAATAAACCCGTTCTACCTTTTCTTCTTCTTTTTTAATATTTTGAATTTTTTTAAAGATTCATTTATTACTATTAAGATTCGTTCATTTTTCAAGATTCATTCTATGTAATAGATTCATTATTATAGCCCCCCATACTACTTTTTCAATTCAGCTAGATCTGGCCTACTAAGTTGGCAGAGAAACCTATTATGGAAGATCTGAAAACCTTTTAGTATCCACTCACATGAGGGATACGAGTTTAGACCCTGAAGTATTTAAAATCAAAATGAAAGAAAAAAAGTGAAAATTGTAATCTCGGCACTGGTTTGAGGCCAGCTTGAGCTACATATCTAGTGCTGATCAGTGAGACACTTGCTGCCAAACCCAATCTGAATTCAATCGCTGGGGCCCACAAGACAGAGAGAACCAGCTCTTGCAAACAAATTGTCCTCTGTCATCCACATAGTATATGTGTGCCCCCCCAGGCAAAAAAATTAAAAAATAGATTTTTTTGGCAGCACATATACTAAGTTTAGAACCACACAAAGAAAATTGTCATGGCCCCTAAAGAAGATTTTTAAAATTTATTAATGTTTTTTAAAAGACTCTTCACTAGGAGCTGGAGAGATAGCTCAGAGGTTAAGAGCACTGACTGTTCTTCCAGAGGTCCTGAGTTCAATTCCCAGCAACCACATGGTGGCTCACAACCATCTATAATGAGATCTGGTACTCTCTTCTGTATACTGTATACATAATAAATAAACAAATATTAAAAAATATAAAAAGACTTCACTAAAAACTTAGAGGATCAAGAGGAATTTATAGATAGCACGAGCCTTTTTACTGTTTGGTTTGTTTTGTTATTGGGAGCAAAAGTAAGAGTGTGAAGAAGGATTTCCGTCTTTTTAAGGATGTTTAGTGGTCTCAGCCAGTTTTCATTAAACATCCAATTCTCATCTATCTAAAATTAAAGATAATGCTTTAGAACTGAGGAAGCTTCCAGTTTTTGGTCCAGTTCTGTTTACTGTATTTTGAGGATTATAAAACTGAAGTGATTCACTAGGCAATAATAATAATCTCAAGAGGAAAAATCACAAATAGTAGCAAAATAAAATTTATCTACTTATAATTTGGATTTATTTATTTTGCTGTCCAGAGTATTGAGTATAGGTCCCCACTGAAGCTGGACAATCATTTTACCACAGAGTTGCACCCCAAGTTCAAGTTGCATTTATTTTCAGTGTGTGGAATATATTACTTGATTATTCTTTCAGGATCTATTGGAAAGCAAAGACCCCACTGAATTATTTCATTATTTGCAGAGTTAGGGAGATTTGCTTTGAAAGGAAAGTAACTGGTCTCAATGTAGAGCTAGAAAATAAGATGACCATGGTGGTGCATACCTGTGATCCAAGCATTCAAGAGATAGAGGCAGAAGGATCAGGGGTTTGATATCAGCCTGGGCTATATAGGACGTTCAACCCTGAGCTACAAGAGACCGCATCACAAGAAAATAGGAGAAGATTCTGAGAAAGAGAAGACAGAGAAAGAATACAATGACCACATACAGTGACACCTGCATGTAATCCCAGATCTTGGCAGGCTGAAGCAGGAGAATCACATGTTTGAGGCCCACTTGGGTTACATGTTGAGTCTCAGTCTCAAAGAAGAGGAAAAAAAATGTAAAAATTGGATATGAAAAATATAAGCTGGGCCTTATAGGGCAGCTTAATTTCTGTTATTTGGGAGGCTGAAGCAGGAGGATTGTAAGTTCAATGCCTGTCTGGAATACAGAATGAGTTAATAGCCAATATAGGCAACTTAAGTGAGAGCTTATTTCAAAAATTTTAAAGAAAAATTTAAAATGGTTAAAAGTGTGGCAGCTCACATTTATAATCCCAGCTTTTGGGTAGCTGAAGCAGACAGATTGCTCTGGGATTGAGACAGCCTTGGCTACATAGTAAGTTCCAAGCCAGCCTGGACTACAGGATGAGATTCTGTCTCAAAGAAACAAATAAACAAACAAGTATACCAAAATAAGCATGGGTGTTCTAGTGACTTAGATTGTTTCAGGTATATAACCACATGGACACAATATGGTACAGAATCACCAATGAACACAGAACATAGTGGATGAAAGCTTGCTTTAGAACAGGACAATCACAATGTATTCTTTATAAGTCACTCTTTTATTCCATATAGTCCTCCTTTCTCCACAAGATACTATGTAATACAAAGGAACAGCAACGATTTAAAGTATAGAAATCTGGAGTACAGTGCTTTGATTAGATGATTACAGTTCACACTATCAATAATGCAACATGCTAAGGTCATATACCTTCTGATAGGATACTCTGAGAAGCAGGGCTTGGTCTGTACATTATTTCTCTAATTATGAAACTAGAGAAACTAAGGCAGAAAAATAGCATATTTCAGGCCAGTCTGGGCTACACAGGGAGATATAGCTTGTCTGTGTTACACAGGGAGACATTGTTTTACAAATAATTTCTTAAGAAGATACATCTGTTACATTGTATTCTTGCCAGATGTACATAAACAATGAAATCACTTGGAAACAAAAGGCAAGTTGATATAGCAAGAGCCTATATTTTTCAAAAATATCAGAGCACATATACATGGTGTCATAAGCAGCATTAATCTTAATCTGAGCTTGAGAAAGATCACTTAAGAATTCTGCACTTTATTCTCTTAATTTTTAAAATGGAGACAACAAGCTTACTGCTATGGAGAAAAAAATTAATGGCAGAAAAGACAAGGAAAGACTGAAAAATAACAGATTTTAAAAGAAGTCTAAAGACAGGTGGTAACTATATTTAATGTTGGGGTTTAGACTGAATTTGGAATAAAGACCTTGGGGAAAAAAACTTGTGAAATTGGAATATAAGCTTTATTATACCAGAGCTTTCCTTAATTTGATAACTATACTCTGGTCATACACCAGTCATATATATACACACATATATTTATCTCATATATGTACATACATAAGAAAGACAAAACACACCATTCTGTCCCTATATATTTTATTATGAAGCTACCAAAAATGGAGAAAGATTAAATCAGTTGTACTGGAAATTTGCACCTCAAAGTTTCTATCTAGATTCATTCAATATTTTATTTTATCTTATTTTATTTTCCTATTTGGTGACAGGATACATGCAGTGAAGGTTTTGTGGTGGAGGATGGCCTTGTACTTCTGCTCCTCCTGCATTCACCTTCTGAGGAGGGACTATAGATATGCATCTGCTAGGAGGTGATCTGGTTTTCTTTTCTTTTTTAAATTTTTATTTACCTTGTTTTCTTTTTCAAGACAGGTTCTTTCCCAGCTCTGGCTGGCTTAGAACTCACTATGTAGCCCAAGCTACCCTTAGATTTTTAGTCATCCTGTCTTCTGTTTACCAAGTGTTGTGATTACAACAAACTGTGTACTATCTTTGTTTTAAAAGCATTTAAAAATTAAATTATGCATATGTTTGTATCTGTCCATATGAGTGCAGATGCCCTTGGAGACCTGAAGAAGTTGTTGGATCCACTGGAGTTGAATTTGGACTTCTGCTGCACCATCCTGAGTGCTTCCTTTAAGGATGTCACTGGTTTTTGGTGCAGGACCTGGAAAGTAAGGCTCCCAAATGTTATATATGCTGAGTTATGTTACCACCCCAGGAATGTTTTTTTTAAATATTTTTTAGAGACAGGGTTTTTCTGTGTAGCCTGGCTGTCTTGGAACTCATTATGTAGATCCGGTTGGCCTCAAACTCATACAGATCCACCTGCTTCTGCTTCCCAAGTGTGCTGGGATTTAAGGTATGCACAACTGTACCTGGCCTTTAAAATTCTTTTCTTTTCTCTATCTTTTTAAAAAAACAGAAACAAAACTACACAAAACAAAGCAATTTCTGCAAAATTCCTCTAAATTTGTACTTACTTCGAGATTAAAAATTAATCCGAGCATGGTGGGCACACACCTTTAATCCCAACATTTGTAAAGCAGAGGTAGGAAGATCTATGTGCCTTAGAGGCCAGCCTGGTGTACACAGAGTTCCAGGACAGCCAAGACTACTTAAACCATGTCTCAACCATCACTCCCAAAAAAATTATCAAAAAATGACTAAAAGTCAAACAAATAACTATAGGTAATAGGATGCAGAAAATGAAAAAAATGAATAATAGTTTGAAGTGAGACACCATCCCCAAACCTCTGGAGTTTTAACACCATCTTGAAGCTTGTGCCTTATGTAATTAAGGTCAGCATCTCAGCTCTCTTCAGTTCAGTCCTAAACCTTCGCGTTTAAAGAGTTATCTCACGGTTTAGTAAATACTACCTTAAGGTCCTTAAGAACTTTGAAACTACATTTCCCAAAGGCCCTTTCTTTTTTCCTCGCAGAAAACAAAATCAGAATTTCTATAGGTCAACCCCCAAATCTCGCGAGATAGCACTAACTGCCATTCAGAATCCTAACTGAAAGCCATTTTGTTTTTCAAGGCTCTTTGCAAGGGTACCTGCGGCGATTCGCATTGAGGCAGCAGCTGTGATCACTGCAGTTCCATCATCTTCTCCGCAATGTTGCCCTTCGCCAAAAACGCACTAAGCCGTCTCCAAGGTGAGCAGATAATGTGGGCTAGTCCTTTACAGCAGCAGCGGATCCGTTTGTCCTCGTGCTCTCGTGCCCTTTTCCTTCCCTACACTTTCAATTCTAGGTGCATGGTCCTCTGTGTAGTCTCAAGTCACAAGGATGATAGCCGTGACAGCGGCTTTATCATCTCATCCTTGTGTTTCTAGCCTAATTCTGCATTCCCATTCTTCAGGGACCTATGATTTCCAAGAAGAATGCTCTGCTTAAGTGATGTCTTAAATTTTACCTTTGGGGGTGTATTTGTTACCCCAAATAGGGGAACTGATCTTATACTGTAACAATAGTAGGAAACTAAATCTTCTCACCTGGATTCATAGCAAGTGGAAACCCTAAATGGTAGCCTGTCAGCTTTAGTCATCTGTAGCTTATTAACGGACCATTAATTATGGAGAAAACAATCATGGTCATTTTTTCCTCTTTGAAAGTTAGGCAAGTACGTGGAAATTTGGGACTAGCATTATGTATGGAGAATACATTGGGAAAAATCATTTTCATAATTGCTTTCCCTTGAAGGTGACCTTCAGTAATGTGAATAGAGGTGTTCTTACACAACTCCCTTTAACTTGCTTCTGTATCCATGTTTTTATTTTTATTTCACAGAGATATTAGGGGTATCATAAATTGTGTTCTAAACACTGAAGTATTTTAGGAATAATTGGAAAAAATAGAAGCCCAAGTTATGTGTCATATCCCACAAATTGTATTTATTTCTTTCATTTTGGGCAAGTCATTTAACTTTATGAACTTGTTCTCTTGTTTTTTCAAAACAGATTAGTAAATAAATACATATTTCATAAGATCATTAATCTCTGGTCAATAAACTCCTCCTCCCCTTTTTGTATAGAGGAGAGACTTAAGGAAATCCCCTTGGTAAATCAGAGTATTAAAACAATAGTTGTTTGGGAATCCCAATTTATTTGATCTTTAAGTGATTTAAGGATTCTTATATTGCAGAAAAAGGTTATCTTAAAAGTTTTTGCGTTATGTTTCTCAGTGTGGAATTCCTATAGTCACCTTTAAGTGTTCTAGGGGGCAGAATACATTATGAAATGTTTATGAATTTTGTTATTCTGGACGTGGCTTCTTTCTGAGGAAGGGTCTCAAGTAGACTAGGCTGGCCTCCAATTTAATATGTAGCTAAGGATGATCTTCAACTTCTGATCCTTTTGCCTCCACTTACCAAATGCTGGGATTACAGGTACTTAGCACCTTTATAGACTTAATTGTCTATAATTGTGTGCGTCCCTGTTTGTGTTTCTGTAGCACTAGGGATCAAGTCCAGAAATGTTAGGCAAGCACTATGCCAACTGAGCTACATTTCTCTGGGTGTGACCGGTTAAAGGTGAAAATGAAAACTAAGTAAAACAGCTAAAGCACTATGTAATAATCATTAAGTAATTATCAACGATTGTACCTCTTAGAGACCATTATTTTATTTTGGGGAGATGATGGGGTTTGAACCCAAAGCTCTGCCACTGAACTATAACTCCAGCCTGAAACTATTATGTTTTTAAGTGGACAGCATTTTTAATCTCTTCTAACCATTTTTTTGAGACAGGGTGTCACTGTATAGCTCTAGCTGACTTGGAAATTACTTTATATATCAGGCTGGACTTGTACTCACAGAGATCTGGAGAGCTTAGATTAAAAGGTGTGTGCCGTCATTCCCATCCTCCAACTTTTTATTCTGAAAACTTTGAAGAATCCAGAAAATTGAGAATTGGCATGAAGAACATTCACCATTATGTGTTAACATTTTATTATATTTGCTTAGTCCTGCTTCTGTCTGTGTCAGTTTATCATATCTAGGTTAGAGCATTTCTCAGTCTAGCCTAGAACTCACTGTATAGCCAGCCCAATTTCTCCTTTGTTTCCCAAATGCAGATGTGAGTCCCAGGGCCTAGCAGTTTATCTTATTTTCTCAGCATTTGAGAAGGTCCTTATTTGTTCTTTTCTTTTTTCTTTTTTGACACGGTTTCCCAGTTTAGCCATAGTTTGGCGGTTGTGTTCTCTGTCTTAATAATTGACACTATATTTCTGTGTTTTGTTTTTGTTTTAAGTTCGAAGCATTCAGCAAGTGGTGGCAAGGCAGAGCCACCAGAAGCGGACACCTAATTTCCATGACAAATATGGAAATGCTATATTAGCAGGTGGAGTCCTCTTCTGTGCTTCTGCATGGACATATGTAAGTACTATTAATTGACTATTTCTTCTTTTGCAGTGCTAGGGATTGAATTTAGGGTCTTGTACTTATTAGGCAAGTGCTCTGTAATTGAGCTATATTCTCAGGGTCAATGGTTTTTCTTTTCTTTTTTTTCTTTTTTAAAGATTTATTTATTACGTATACAGTATACAGAAGAGGGTACCAGATGTCATTACAGATAGTTGTGAGCCACCATGTAGTTGCTGGGAATTGAACTCAGGACCTCTGGAAGAACAGTCAGTGCTCTTAACCTTTGAGCCATTTCTCCAGCCCCCCCTTTTAAGATTTATTTATTATATATACATTGCTCCGCCTGCATACCAGAAGAGGGCACCAGATCTCATTCTAGATGGTTGTAAGCTACCATGTGGTTGCTGGGAATTGAACTCAGGACCTCTGAAAAAGCAATGAGTGTTCTTAACCTCTGAGCTATCCCTCTGGCGCGGTTTTTCATTTAGATATGTTTTATTGTCATCTAGTTTATGTATTGGAAATGTTAAATTTTTGCTGAAGGAGGGATTTGAAAGAATTTCTGATCATCCACTGAGTGTGGGTTATGTTTTTAGTTGCATTCAGCATTCACCTATTATCTATTCTTAATGTTTCCAGTAACAAACTGCTTGTTCGATCACAAGGCAGCCCTTTTCTATATTATGCAGCTGTTAGAAGGACCTTATTTGTGGAGTCCCGGCATGGTGGTCTATGCCTGTAATCACAGCCTTTGAGACTTCGACAAGACAATTGCAAATGTGAGGTTAGCCTGGGCTATATAGTGTATATAGTGAGCCCTCTAAAACAGTTAAAAATTTTAATGTTGAGTTAAATATGCTTCCCTTTATAATTTGTACATCAGTTAATTGCAGTACAAAAATTTTGACCCATCATATTTCCCATATGACAGCCACCAGGTAGTAGATTTCTGTCATAGGTTTTGAAGCACATTGATATTTCCTAGGCCCTGGGTTCAATCCACAGCACCAAGAGAAAACAAAAATAAACAAAAACTAGAATCCATTAGCATAGTGCCTTAATTGTTAAGAGTAAAGCATCTGTAGCTATATTGGTCAGATTTTTGTTTTATAATTTCTGGATTTTTATATTTTGAGTTACCTTCCTGGATATACTTGAATGATCAGAGTTCATTCTAAAATTCTATAATCAGAACTGAGGCACACGCCTGTGTGGTTGTAGTTACCTGCAAACCTACAGTTTAGAAGAAAAAGACAAGCTAAAGCTGGAGCAAGTTTGAGGCTAGTTTAGGTTACATTGTTGACTATGTTTCAAAAAAAAAAAAACCTAACCAAAACCCAAGTATAATTTTCTTGATAGATGAAATGTAGCTTGTTTTCCATATTTTAGGGCTCTGCATCTGTTGCTTCACAACACACTTTTTAGTTGCTCTACTTTCTGGTTAAAAGTGGTAATTTTAAATTTTGATAAATGTATTTTGGGTGTAAGTGATACAGATTGCTGAGTAAAGTGGCACACATCTGTAATCCCAACACTAGGAAGGCAGGATGATCAAGAGTTCAGGGTCATCTTCAGCTACATATCAAGTGGGAGGCCACCCTGAGCTATATGGAACCTTATTGCAATAAAACAAAAGAGACTATTCAGTCCTTGCCTGGAATTAAAGGTACTATTAGTTTTGGTGCTGGGGGTTGAACCCAGGGTCTTTTGTATCTAAGCATATTCATGTACCTTTAATGATCTCTACCTTAGCCTTAAAGTCAGGTATTAAAATGAAATTTCTCCTAGGTAGTTGTACTTGCCAGAGGCAAAATTTTGGAAAAGAACCTATGTAAAATATAATTTTGAATTAAGAACAATTTAAAATTCATTTCTTCAGCCTTTTAGCCACATTCCAAGTATTTAACAGTCAGATGTGGCCAGTGAGACAGTGCAGATTTAGAACCATTTTCTTCAACTCTAGACATTGAATTAAGCAAGCCACTCTGGAGAGTTAGGACAGCAATTAGTTTTGACCTCTATGAAAAGCACTACATCTCTGGTGACTTTCTGTTTGTTATTAACCTAAGGAGCAGAATTCTTTGTAATTTTGAAGAAATAGTTTCCAAATTGAGAATGGACTATGGTTTAAATATGTATAACTGACAGCCTTTTAATTCTTACAGACAGCAACACAAATTGGAATAGAATGGAACCTGTCCCCTGTTGGCAGAGTCACCCCAAAGGAATGGAGAGATCAGTAGTCATGCCAGCTGGTGCAATAATCAAGGAATTGTTTCAAAACCAACTTATAAGTGATGCCAAGTCAAAGAATCATGAATTCACTAAATTATGGCATATTGAAGAAAAAATAAAGTACCTATGAAATCTTCATTTTAGGTTTTGTTTTTTTCCTGTGTAAATGAATCCACCACATGTGATGAATATTCATTAAAGCCTTGTACTGTCTCTTCAAATGGCTTTTTTCTATGAAGTAGTATGAAGGCAATCTATGATCTGGAAGGCAACTTTATAGTAAGCTGAAATCACAACTAGTAAATAAATAACTACAGAGCTGGGTCAAGAATTTGGCTCAGATAGGTTATGCATAGTACTCTCTACCTCATGGTTATATTTGAAGTCCATATTAACTCCCTTCCTCTCTTGCTTAGAGAATTTAGACTGTCAGCAAACCCAAGAGAATAATGATCCTGTAAATGTGAGCTAGGTTTGCTAAAGACTAGCTCCCTAGCCCCTATAGCATAGTCACCTTAATTAGGTGGTATATTTTCAGCGTAATCCTTAATCTGTAGGAAGGAATTGATACATGCTTCCTAGTTACTGTTGCTGTAATAATAAGAGTATTCAAATAACAAGAGTAGCTGTTAGTTATGGGTTTAAAGTGATACATTTTGATACTTGACTCATTGGCCTCTCCTGTTGCTTTTCTGTAATTCTAGAAATACTATGTAACATTTAGGTTTGGAGATTGTTCTGTGTTTAGTATATGGCATTGAACTAGCTGTAAGATGTCAACTAAACAAAACATTAATTGAATCACATGCTCCATTATTTCTTTGGTTAGATTTATAATGTTCTAGTAAGCAGAACATGGAATTCCTGTCAAGTAGCATTATTTGTATTAGTTAAATTATAGAGAGCTCTCAGATCCAAAGCTGAGCTGTAGAAGTTGCCTTTAGCAATCTCAATTTATCTGCTAGGAATTCCACATTTTGCTTAATAAAAGATTGTAAGATTTGTACTTGGAAGATTGTTTAATAAAATTTAAGCTTGGTGTGGTGCCATACACCTTCAATCTCAGCACTCACAAAGGCAAGGAGGCAGGGGGATGACTACAAGTTCCAAGCTAATCAGGCCCTACATAGATGAGATCCTGTCTCAAAACACCAAAAAAACTTGAACCTTTTTTAATGAAATCTGTAGAATGTTCAAACTAGTATTAAGCCATTCAAATACAAATCTGAAATGAAAAGATTGTCTTAACATGTTAGATTCTGTACCTTTTATCTTCAGAACTAACACTCATTTATGATGAGGTAATGTTTACTATGATTTGTTCTCTTCTGTCGGGCAAATGATAGTTGGCAGCTGTGTGTAATATTTTACATTCAATTTTTGTGAATATTTGTGCCCACATTTGCCACAGTGCACATGTGAGGGTCGGAGGACAAGTTGTAGGAGTAGCTTCTTATTTACTTGTAGGTCTTGGAAATACACTCAGGTCACCAGATTTGGCAGCAAGCGTACCTAGTGACCCGTCTTAATCTCCTTTGATGGATGATTTTAACACTACCATAACCACTAGTAGAAATGAAGCAGTAGTTAATTGATTCTTGCCCTCACAATATTCTAACCTTAGTACTTTCCTGTTATACTCAGCCAGGCAGGTTCTACCCTTCAAAATTTCAGTTGTACTTCTACCACCTTACTTAGAATTTTATTACCTGGAATTGGGAGGTCACTAAATTAACTTCTCTGTTATATGTTTTATGGCTGAAGAATTGAGACAACTTCCTGCAGAAGCATTGCTAATCCTTTAAAATTCTTTGAGGGACTGTAAAGTACTTTTAGATTAAGGTCAATGTCACAAAGTCCTGTTTAACTTTACTCTGAAATGCAATTGTCATGTATTTTAGTTTAAATTCATTAAACTTATCAAGTAGAAACCACTGGTATTTTGAGAATACAGATGTTGCCTTTTTAAAATTAAAAAAGATTTGCTCTTTACCTGTACCACTGTGTTGAGGTGCCAGTGGAGGTCATAGGGTGTTGGATCCCCTGGGGATGGATTTATAGGTGATTGTGAGCTGTTCTGAGAAGTACTCTTAAATCATGGGGTCACTCCAGTCCCAGATGTTTTCTTACCCTGGTGAATTCATTAAAACTATATTAATGTCATATTGGCAGCACTTTGGAGGTAGTTACTGAACTCTCAGTAAACCTAAACCCACTGAAGGCATTGTCTTATTAAAACACATTCAATATAGTAATCATGAAAAGAATGTTAATAATATGCTTGAGCATGCATGGGCAGTAGAGAGGATGGAGGCAAAGATGTCATTTTAGAGTGAGGTGGTAGGTGACAGGTAAACCAGTATCTATATTAACTAGAGGGGGGTAGCTGACTTGCTATCCTCCTTCTCTAAAGCTGATTTCTTGGTTCCTACCATTGAGTGAATTTTATTTAATAGTTCAACAATTGTATTGAGGGAAAAATGTGTATAAACTGGCCAAAAAAATAAACAAAGTTGATATTTTTTATTTATGAATTTCTTTGAATTTAACGCGTCATATTGTGCTTATAATTTAGTTTGTTGATATTTGGGAGCCCATTTAAAATCACTTTAATTTCTTTAAAAATTATTTTAAAATTTGGGATATGTGTACATTTGGGTGTGGGTGGCCTCAGAGTTCAGAAAAGGGTGTTGGGTCCCAAGAAGCTGTAATTACAGGCGGTTGTGAACTGCCCATTGTGGATGTTGGGAACTGAATTTGGGTCCTCTACAAGAACAGTATGTGTTCTTAACCACTGAGCCCTTACTCCAGTTCCCGTTTATTTAAAAATTTATTTTATTACATGTATTTGTGAATGTGCTGTATGTACTATATATAGCCAGGTGTGAAGACTGGAGGACAATTTGTAGGAATTCTCTCCTACTAAGGATGAAGCTCAGGTTAGTACTAGGATTGGTGGTAAGCATTTTTACCTGCTGGAGATTAAACTCAAGGAATTGCCAGCCACGGAACCACCAACCCCATTGT
>PVIH01022675.1:0-26590 GCA_004025045.1 Sigmodon hispidus | reverse complement strand
AGGATATACAGGGATGGAAAAAAAAATTCAGAGGGAAAGATGAACACAAAGAAAATATAGGTGTAGCAATCTTATTTGTATTTCTTCCCTTGATAAGCCATGCTTATCATTCTTATCCTCTGTATAGTTATTGTTAACTCTTCCACATTTTAAATTCTTTTTACTGTGGTTTTTTTTTTGATAAATACAAAATAAAGAAAAAAAAAAAAAAAAGAAGTTCGTTGCCAAGGCCATAATGGGTTTGCTTTATGGTGAAATTCTGGGCCTGGCTTACTGAATGGTGCTTTAAACATGACCTTCAGCTGGGAATCAATACACATGCAAATGAAAATAAACACTTGTTTTCAGTTTCTTTTTAAGTGTGTGTGTGTGTTGTATAGATGTTCATGAGATTGCATGTGTATGAGTATATAGAGAGAGGCCAGAGGTCCACAAAGAGATAAGTTCTCACTAAATCTGAAACTACCAATACAAGACTAGCTCACCAGAAAATTACAAAGATCTTCCTCTCACTGTATCTTCATATTAGGGAGAATGGGTGCATGACGCTATACCTGGTTTGTTACACTGTTGTGGCATATGAAATGTTGTATATGAGAGTCAGGTGCCTCAGAAAGAGACATTGTTTAATGGATGGAGGCACTATGATAGGAAAGAGGGTTCTCTCAAAAGCCCTAGTTGTTTTGGCAGATGGTGTCCAAGAAGTAGCCATTACATGTGTTTGATTGAGCCCAGGGAATCAGTACTAAGACTAATCAGCCACTAATCTCTGCATGTGAAAACAGAGAACATCAGCACTGCTTCAAGTATCATGTGGCTTTAGGAGTTTCATGCTTTAAAATAAATCTATGCACGTACTTGCTACACCTGTGCTTTTCTTTCCAAAGCTGAGGTCATTGCAGTTTCTGTTTATGATCCTAAGTGATCGTCAATTTTCTTTTGTCAAGTGTATTTCAGTATCACCATGTAAACAATAGCTACCCACTGATCACAATTATACTGAAAACTGCTTTGGCAAACAGAACATTTTCCTTCACTTATTAGAGGGACCACTTCACACTCATTTTAAAATAGCATTTACTTTTGTGTATTGTGTATCGTTATACACTAGTGATAACATTTTTGAATGAAAGAAAAGTTTTTATATGCCATTTCAAATAATGACTGTTATTTGAAATAAGCACTATGCATGTCTTAATTCATTATTTAGCTCATTTTACTTTTGACATTGCTCTTAAAAGCTATGCATACGTTTAAAATAAGCATTTTAGGTAGCAGTGACAGGTATACTGCCTTTATCTGATTTTCAAGTGTTCTTCTACTGTTCCCCAAACATGATCATGTCTGACAGATGGAGCATCTCCACTCTTACATATAGAAGCTCTTGTGCTTGATTTAGATAGCTGCTCAGTCCAGAAAGAACATTACTAGTTTGGTTTGTGAGGAAGAAAAGGAAACAATCTTGATATACAGTTTGTAAGAGGGAATAAATTTTGAGGAAAAACCTATTTCCTGCATCTGAGTTATGACACAGCCTTTCATAAGTGGTAACCTACCAGAAAGATATTTTTCTTTTTTCAGAATCTTTGACTCTTTTTGTTAAAATTTTGACTGCCAGCAAAACCCATTATATGGTCATTGAAAACAGTGGCTATTCTAGTGAATATTGTTGCCATAAAATTATATCAAAACTATACAAAATGAACTCAACTGATGTTTATTTGATATTTGTGGGTGGGTAGGGGCCACAGTGAGAAAACAATTCATGATGACAGCAAAGATACCTAGATAGTAGAATTACATCTAGCTGGTTACTCAGTTGTAATTAATTGGGTGCATGCTTTATGATCTAACTTAAAATTAAATGGAAAATATATTTAAGTCCTTGACCTAAGTGATGTTAGAGTTAAAATGTATATTACATATAATACATAATATGCTGCTCTTCATGTAGCATAGGAAGAACAGTAAGACAGGTAAGAAAATAATAAGATATAGGGAACAAGAGCAGTTTAATTATTTACATATAGTTTTCTCTATAATTATCTAAAAATCAGATGTACAGTTTACCTTCACTACAAAATTGTTTCTATCTCACTGGCCAAACAGCTACATTTTTAAAATAAAAATGTAATGTATAGAAGTTACTTTAAAACTACAAGACTTTTCTTCACATCAAATCTGTGAAAATTAATATAGCAATATGCTCTGAGAATAATTAATACACAGTGATCATTTTGAAAATCTTCAGTGACAACTATACTAGCCATAATTGATGTCAATGAGTGAAGAAAAAAATTGTGTCTGTTTAATATGATAAAAAGATAAAAGACCTCTGTGCAGGTAGAAAACTCAGGACCTACCTAAACTACACTGGGGTAAGCTTCTTGAATCCCCAGGTGACCATGAACATCCCTGTGTAAGTCATAGGACTTTCATAAGCTTTCTTTTCTCCATGTTTTAAAGCTCTAAGAGATACAGATCTATCACTGAAACATTGTTTTTCCTTATTATATATTTAATTGTATGTGTATGAGTATTTTGCCTGCATATATGTGTGCATGCATGATGCCCAAAGAGATCAGAAGAAACTGTTGAAACTTATGGAACAGGAGGTGGAGACACTTGTGAGACATCAAGTGGATGCTCAGTATTGATCCCAGTAGTGCAGAGGAGCAGCCAGTGTTCTTAACCTTTGAACCATCTCTCCAGTCCCACCATAGACATTGCTTAACTATAACAGCTTTGTCATGGTGTGAGTAAACTTACCCACCTGAACTTTAATTTTAATGCATCTTATCTACTTGGAACCTAATAAGAACTGTAAAAAGTCCATATAGCAAATAACTAATAAAAGATAGTCTACAATAAACTAGCAATCTCTTAAATCTGACTTTCCATGGACCATCCCTCCTCATGGCAGTATCTCAATTATAAAAGAAAAGTTTCCAAAATAAATTCTTAACAACAACCCTTTTCCAACACAGTTACTTGAGAGTATTAAGCACATACTCCTGATGAAACTTACATAATCATCTTGGTCCTCATATGAATTATCCAAGGCTTTGCATTCAAAATCAAGAGTATGTGAAAAAAACATAAAATCTTTAGAATGCTACTTTTTTCATTAAAATAAAATAAAATGTTTATTTTAATGAAATAAGTAAAGAAAGTCAAGGTCTGATCACAAAGTCAAAAATCAGTACAGCAAAAACTATCAGTGATGAATATTGAACACTAGATTTTCAGAGTACCAGATGGTCTAAAGAGATGCACTACCAATATTCAATTTTCATTTTAAACACCACATTACCAAAAAAATCATTATTTAAAAAAGAGAGAGAGATTGAGGAAAAAGAACAAGATAAAAACAATTGCTAAAATGTTGAATAACCCTTGTTTGTTCCTGATAAAGTTCAATCACATCTTCTTCCTCCACTTCTAGTTATTTTGGAGTATGATTATCAGCAATTTGATGACCTATGAAGAAAAACTTGAGTGAATTCATTGGAAATCCCTATATTTAACATATTATTTGAGATTTTTGAGATGTACTCAAAAATTATTTTTACTTTGAAATGTACTTAACAGCGACCCTGTTTGATAACTGTGAGTTCAGTGTAGTCTCCTTCCTTTGTCTCCCCTAAGATCTCAGTTGAAGATTTTGACTCCTGGTCAAACATGGTGATGGTGGCTTTGGGGTTGCAGCATTACAGAAGCCTCTGGAAGAGAGAACCCCACTCTGAGGGTTACAAATTCCTCTCTTCCTCACAACACAACACTGGCTGTAGGGACTTCTGCTATGTCTCTAGTCCTTATGTTGAGTTCTTTGATCCACTTGAACTTGAGTTTTGTGCTGAATGATAATGAAGGATATATTTGGATGCTTCTACATGCAGCCATCAAGGTTTACCAGTACCAATTTTTGAAGATCCTGTACTTTGTTCAATGTATATTTAGACTATGAAAATTCAGATGTCTATAGGTGTGTGCATCTATGTTAGAGTCTTTGATTCAATTCAGTTATCAATGTGTCAGATTTTACACCAGTATCATACTGTTTTTATTACTATAGCTCTGTAGTACACGTTGAAATGAAGAACGGTGAGATTTCCAGTAGTAATTTCTTTTTTTCTCTTTCTTCTTTTATTATGGATAAAGTCACATTTTCTATCCGTGTATATCCTTATTCAAGGTCTCTTTCCCCTCTCACCTCCTCCAGTTACTCTCTCTTCTCCACATCTCCTTATCTCCCTGGCCAGCATGGGCTGGAGGTCCCAAGGTTCCAATATTGCTCAGTTCAGCATCCACTCCTGGCAGATCTAGTTTCCTCACTCCAACATCAAGACTGAGTCAGGTGTTTCTCTAGAGGGAGTGGGATCCAAGGTGCCACTCCCAGGTGTTTCAGAGCCAAAACTGTTCAGGGGTTGTGGTATGCAGCTTGGACATGCTTTGCTTTTTGCTTTTTTTGTTTAGAGTCCACTAACGAGTAAATGCATCCCCTGCTTATCTTTCTGGGTTTGTGATACCTCACTCAGGAGGATATTCTCCAAATCTATCCATTTGCCTGCAAATTTTGGGATATCATTTTTTTCTTACTGCTGAGTAGTATTCCATTGTATAGATGTACCACAGTTTGTTAATCCATTCCTCAGTTGAGGAGCATCTAGGTTGCCTCCAGGTTCTTGCCATTATGAATAATGCTAATTGAGTTGAGCTAACATAGTTGAGCTAATGCCTTTGGAGTGTGAATGTGCATCTTCCGGGTATACACCCAGAAGTGTTATTGCTCAATCCTTGGGGAGATTGATTCCCAGTTTTCTGAGAAACCACCATACTGCATTCCAGAGTGACTGAACAAGCTTACACTCCCATCAACAATGGAGTGTTTACAACCTCTCCAGCATAGGCTGTTCTCTGTGACTTTTATCTTAGCCAATCTGACAGGTGACAGGTGGTATCTCAAAGTTGTTTTGATTTGCATTTCTCTAATGACTAAAGAAGTTGAGCACTTTTTCAATTACCTTTCAGCCATTTGTAATTCTTCTACTGAGAATTCCCTTTTTAATTCTGAACTCCATTTTTTGATTGGGTTATTCAAGGTTTGGGGCTCCAGTTTCTACTTTTGCACAATCAAAGGCCAGAACTTCTATGCTCCATGCTTTATTACGTACCCCCTGGAATGACCAATAGGGCTTCAACGTGAAGATACAGTATATGCAAATGCCAGTTGCTCAGGAGTAAAAGGAAATTATCAACCAATGCTTCTTCATGTCATATGCTGATTAAAACTCCTTACACTACAGCCGATACACAAGAATTTCTTCAGCATTTCAATGACCTTATATAAAATATTATTGCTGTCTATACCATATCTTCAAAGGAGCTTGAAAGAAAAAAATTTGATTGAAACTCATGAAAAACATTAAGAAGTAGTATTCAAAACTACCTTGAGAAATATTATCAGAAAATGCCTGACTAGGTGTAAATTATCCTTAGATCAACTCAATTGAACATAACAATTTTGTTAAAGAAGCACCACTGTGAGCATGAACTTGCCTTAGACTCTAAATAATAAGTATGTGAATCCATTAATTTTTCTCATTTCTATGACAAAATAACCTGATAAAAATAATGTAAGGATTGCAGAGTTATTGGGGCTCAAGTTTGAAAGTATAGACCAAAATGGTTTTCGAATGATGGTAGCAAGAACTTCATCCAGCTAGTCATATTAAGTCTAAATTCAGAAACAGATAAATGCTGATGCTATTTCCAATTTCTTCTTCCTTTTGTATTTAGCCCCATACAGCATCTTAAAGGATAGTGCTGCTCACATTTAATGTGGGTCTTCTCTCTTCAGTTTATTCTTTCTGGGGAAAAAAGAACCTCATAGACATAATCAGAAGTAGGAAGACCTTATATTCAATCAAATTAACAGTGAGGATTAATAATCACATTATATTATTTTGCTAATTGTTTTCTATGTGCCAAGTACTATACTTATTCTTACACTATTTCTTATTTAAATGCCCAAATTCATGCAACAAATATTGCTATGTCTAACTCACAGAATAGTCAGATCAAAAAGGCTAAATATAGTCTCAGAGTTAGTCAGCTGGGAAAAGGCAGAACTGAGACTGCATTTCTAGCTTGCATAAACAAACTAGCAAAGCATTCTAAAATTTAAGGTAGGTTTGTCCCTTACATTAGAAAAGTTTATCCCACTAATGTTGCTAGTGTTAAAGTCTGTGTGCAAACTACAGATGCCTAGTGATTTATAAAATTTGCAGCTTAATTATCTCATGGCCTTTTTTTACTCTCTTTAATATTACTTCTAGATGAAAACAGTTTTAAATATTAACCTACAATTAAGCTTATAATGGGTATCAAATTTAACCTTATTGTTACTATTAAATAGAGAAGAATATATATATAATTCTTTTTATTTCACAAATGTTTCTTTTATTTTATTGAGACTGACTTATACAGCTAATGGAAAGAGAAATGTAAACAATTTTTGTTTCTTTATAGACTTTTTTCCAAAAATAAGGCTAGAATTCATCCCACTGAGAAATTACCTCATCTACCATAGCAAGGTGCTTATATGTGAATCAGTAAGTCTATGTTCATGCTCTTGAGGTCAGGGACTTGTTAATGAGAATTCTATGATCTATACACATCAAGGGGCTGGAGAGATGGTTCAGCGGTTAAGAGCACTGACTGTTCTTCTGGAGGATCTGAGTTTGATTCTCAACATCCATATGGCAGCTAACAATTATCTGTAAGTCCAAGATCTGACACCCTTACACAGTTATACATGCAGGCAAAACAACAATTTACATAAAATAAAATAATAAATAAATAAAGTGATGCCCATATGACTTTTCTTTGCCGCTTTAAAAAAAAAAGAAAGAAAGGAAGAGAGAGAGAGAGAGACTCTTTATATTTCATATTATAAGAAGGAAAGAAGTCAGGGAACTTGTGAGGTTTAAGACCTCTGGCTCCTGGACAGTTTGCCAAAGGCACACAGTAATGGCTGAAAGTTACTCATTTCTACAGGCAGTTCAGTAGCCTGCACGAAATCACTCAGGGTCAACATTGAACTCCTGAGGGAACTGTCTTGACTGGCAGTTTGAACAAAGGTAACAGAAATTGAATGGAACTGTTAACTAAGATTGAGCGACTTTTCCCTGAGTATTTACCAGTGCTTAAGCTCCTGAAGCTCAGCTTCACATAGCCTGAAAATTTAAGATGGAGAGAAATGTTTTATTCAGTGAATGAGTCTGGGAAATGTAGTTGATCTGTATTCTCGTATATACAGGATTATCATCTCAATACATCTCCACTGCTGGCATCATCATATGGCTACTTTCAAGTGCATATAATAATGTTTCTGTCTTGAGTCTTCACCCCTGCTTTGTGGCATTTTATGAATATAATTAATATAATTACTATTTAAATTTAGGTGACTTGGGAAATGTATATGCAAAGGTATGTTTTCTACTATTATTGAAAGCAATATTTTTGAAATTTATGACATGAGATTATGAAATTTATTAGAAAATATCATAAGAATAGCTGATAATTCTAAAGGTACTTTACTATCATTTTCTGTCTGTATAAACATAAAAAAACTTGGTTTCAAGAAATTTTATATACACTAAATTTCCTGGAGTTGTATAATTTGGTCATATTACAGAGAATATGAATGTATTTAAAAACACTTAAAATGAATGTTTCACATGTTTTTATCTCTTTAGAATCTTTTTTAAAAAATTGTGATTTAACTTTCCAATTTAATTTCTCTTTTTTGTAAAATAAAATGTCAATGGAAGTTCTCACTTAATTTAGTAATTTGATAATATAAATGATTATATGGTTATCTCTGATAGACCTCTCATGCCTCTAATTGTCCAGAGAAAACATTTTCCTTATATGTTAACTTGAATGTCCTAGTGATAGTATAAGAATGAGGTCTTCCAGTCTTGATGTTGAGATGAGGAACATGGACTTGCCTACAGTGGATGCTGAACTAAGCCACCTTGGGACCTTGGGACCTCTTACCCTTGCTGGGAAGGAGATGATGAGATGGGAGAAGAGAGAGTGACTGGAAGTGGCAGGAGGGGAAGGGAATTTGAACAAGAGGATACATGGATAAAAAATGAGACTTTAGTCAAAAACAAAAATTAAAAAAAAAAGGAATGATGTCTTCTGAGATACCTTGGTATTATGTCAGCTTGAGCACATGAGGACAAGGGAACAGAAGCAGAAGAGAAACACAGAAGCCACTGTACAACATTCAGTGTGTCCTTCTGGCATCATTAGTTTCTCAATCAGTTCGTCCTTTTTTAACAGATCCTTGTACTTGACCCTTGAAATAAGATCGTTGACTGAATGCCAGAACTACAGCTATTACTAGAACATCATCAGACCACCAGTGAACTTGATCTTCGATCTTTAGACTTAAGAACAGAGAGAGAAATAAATGCCAAGGGTTCAAGGGACTAAATAATACTACTGTTTCCTGTCTACTCAAACTGACTGCTACGAAGTGTAAAATCAGATAAACAAGAACTGCATTCTTATTGTCTCCTTGATTTGTGATTCGGGCCTGAGCCCACTAGTGTGCTTCAAACTGGCTACAATTTCCACAGTATGCTTATTTTTCATGAGAAGGAAAGCAGTGATCCCTCATGTACCATAACCCTTTGTCAAATAGCACTGTGTTCCAAGGGGTAGGTTAACAATATTCATTGTTTCTGGTTAACAAATGGTAATTATGGGTAAGAAAACAACAGATGATTAGTAATTTAACATAATCATATCGAATTTAATGCAGTGTATTATGCAATCTTCCAGATTCTTAAGTTTAAATTTTAAAGTACCAACTAACAATGATTTTCAGCTTAAGAATTCTAATAACCAATACAAAAGTTGCAATATTTTGTAGTGGATCTTAAAATATCTATACCAAAAGGCATATTCTTAATATCCTCGGGCATCGCAGGGAGCAGAGGAACAGAGCTCATCCCTCGTTCAGTGAGTTGTGGGAAGTGCACGTGGGAACTTGGTTCCATTTTTTTCTAAATTTAGGGTTAGGGTTACGGTTTAAATTTTCAGGTGAATATATATTTATTTCTTATTATCTATGGCTCCAGTAAGATATTTTAACTAACTTCATTTGTCTTTAAAAGCTTTCACAACATTATTTTTACTAGTATAATTTCAAATTTTATTACTATCACTTAAATTTTGATCAGTTATCAAATGAAGCAGCACTTTCCTAATTTTGAGACACTTTCCATTTTCTATTTACTGAAATTTTAAACCATTAAGCCTTAAAGTATGGAATTCATCATTCCAACTCTATGTTGTCTACTCACTTATTAAAAATTAAATATATTGGACAATTTTATATATAAATTAGTTAATAAGAGGACCATGGAAACTAAAGTTTTTATACTATAGTATTACTAAAATATTAACTTTAAAAACACAAATTTGATTGGTGAGAGCCGGAAAAAATAGTTTCTTTACCCCAGTGAATAGCCCCACCTATTGTTTTATTTATTTATTAATTATTATTATTAATAAAGTCATATTTTTATCCATGTATCTCCTTGTTCAAACTCCCTTCCCCCTCCCACCTCCACTTATTGTTTATCTGATACCAACTGGTCAGTTCTGAAATACAATGTGCACAAGTCATTTCATATTGACTGAAATCTTGCATTTTTGTATTTAGCGGTGTGTTTGTGTGGGGAAGGGATTATAAAGAATTAAAAATAAAGAGTCCTGAAAGGATGGATTTGAGGAAAAGCAATGAGGGGTATGTAAGAGTTGTTGGGAGGATGAAGGAGAATGAGGTAATTATATTTAATTTTCAGAAAAATTAACAAAATGTTTCAATGTTTTAAAGTATAGTCACATCACCTTGCTTTGATTCTTCTGTCTCTTTCCAGTTACCTCCCCTCAGATCTGTTCCATGCCTCTCTTCCCTTTCAAGATGATAGCTTGTGCTTTACAATTTTTACATTCACATATATGCATATATGTAAATACATATGTATATATATTTGTGTGTGTGTGTGTGTGTGTGTATGTGTATCTCCTGTTCAGTTGGCTTTGGTTGTTTTGTGTTCATTTTTTCCAGGCCTACCCCTCTGAACAGGGTAACCAGCAAGGAGGCTCTTGCCTGGGAGAGGACAGTCCTCCCCCTAAGATCAATACTTGCCTGCAGTTCTTTATCTTGAAGTGGAACTCGATGAAAATTTCCCTTCCCATGTTAAAATGTCCATGTCTACTGTTATTGTTCCTGTCTTATTATGCAGACTGTTTCACGGGAGACTTTCTTGCAATCTGGTTCTTACATTCTTCTTGGCCCCTCTCCACAAAGTTCCCTGAGCTATATATGCATAGATACACAGAGCTGTGATCTAATTATCTTCATTGCTGTTGGGCTCCCAATACTAATTTTTTAAAACAGTGAATATAAAATTTAATTGTTATTGTGTTTATTATTCAGTGTAATAACTTGATTAAAATATTGCTAATTTATAAAGATAAATGTTTAAGTGCATGTGAGCATGTGTGATATATGTATGTGACTGTGCAGACTCATGTTTTCAAGGAAGCCACATGTGTACGTCAGGTATCCTTATCTCTGCCTTGTTCCCTTGAGACAGAGTATTTGTTGAAACTGGACCTGGGCTGGCAATTATCAAGCACTAACACCTTTCTTGTCTCTGTGCGCCACAGTGTGAGTCTACAGATGACCCTGGCCATATATGGATTCTTACTTTGTGCTTGTGATTTGAACTCTGGTCCTTATGTTTTTCTCAGCAAGCAATCTTACTGTGCCATGCACCCAACCTACAGCATGAAGTTTTTATGTGTAACACTTTAACATTTTTAAAAATACTCTCAAACTATTTAATTATCTTAGGAGAAAGGTTTTTATGGTTGGTCATTATCAAATTGCTAGATTTAAATTTATCTTCAAGGAGTAAGTACATCTGGGTTTGCTTGTGAAATTGTGTCCACAGATGTTTAACTAGGAAGGAAAGATCTGTCCAGAATGTGGACAGTGTCATTCTTTGACCCGGGGTTCCCACTCTCAATCAAAGGAGAACAAAAAAAGAAAAGAGAGAGAGAGAGAGAGAGAGAGAGAGAGAGAGAGAGAGAGAGAGAGAGAGAGAGAGAGTAATCTAGGCATCAGCATATCTCCTTTTCTGATTCCTGACTGGATAAAAGGCTAACTACCAAATGTCTCATGCTTCCTCTGTCATGTCTTCCCAACAGTGTTAGACCACCTTACTGCTGTAAACCAAAACGTTGTTTTAACTCATGTTTTTCATACAGGAAGAAAGAAGGAAGAAGGGAGGGAGACAGGGAGGGAGGGAGATTAGGTGGCAGATTATTGAAATATTAATGTATTTTAAATTAATCTGCAGGCTTAAAAAGAGATTTACTTCACAAAAGAAATCAGTGTAATCCTCTGTGTGCTTCCAGATGAGAATTATTTGAAGAAAATGCTTGGAAAATTCCAGACACTAATTCATTGTTCCCTGAGTGTGACAAAATATGTGTTTCTGCCTTCCTTAACCCATCCTTGTTTTCTGTTACAGATCAGAGCAATATTCACTTACATTATTATTGTTGACCTGATAGTTAGCTGCAGAAAATACTCAGACTAGTTAATCAGAAATGACTTTTGGGTGGGAAGAATGGACATGTGTCATTCTCCTACCTCACTACCCTGATTGCCAAGAATGCCCTCAGAGTCACAGGAACTTTCTTGATGACTGGTGATAAATATTTTAATCCATAATTTCAGTTTTGGCAATCTGTAATATTGAATTTAAAAATTAGAAGTTAGACAAATGGTCAAGTACTGTACAGAAAGAAATTTTAATCTTGAATAAGGAAGATATTTTACAAGAGATTTATAGTTTAAATAATATTTAATGATATGTACATGCAGATCATAATAAAGTTTTACCCAATTTATAGAGTTTTTCTGAGTTTAAAACTGATAAAAAGTCAAGTTTTTTATGTACACATATATCCAGGGTGCATTTTTATTTTTTCTCTGCTATTTATATATAATCTTTCAAATTTACATTTTTCCTGAATCTTTACTAAATTTACATATGGTGTATTCCCTTAAGCAGTTTGATGTTTAAGACTTAACTCTTTCCTATAGCTATGATCTTTATCTTTACAAACAGCAAAGAGCCAATGCCAAAAACCTTTTGATGACTTTGTTTTACCCATTGCCAAACTGAGAGAAGATTTTTTTTCCCAAAATAATATTATAAGTGTTTTGATTTGTCATTTTAGCTTTTATATTATGTAGTTCTTCCTTCCTTCCTCCCTCCCTTCCTTCCTTTCTTCCTCCCTTCCTTCCTTCCTTCCTTTCTTCCTTTCTTTCTTTCTTTCTTTCTCTCTTTCTTTCTTTCTTTCTTTCTTTCTTTCTTCCTTTCCTTCTTGTTGGTTTGTTTTGAGAGAGGGTTTCCATGGATGTCCGGAAACTTATTCTGTAGACCAGGCTGGCCTCAAACTCATAGATATCTGTCTGTCTCTGCCACAGGACTGCTAGGAGGCTTGGGCCCCCACCACCCCAAGTAGTTTTTCTCTTATGAGCTATTTAAAAATTGTCAGTGACCTGGGAGAATAATACAAGCAAACAAACAAACAAAAATTGTTTCCTCCAAAAAAATGTGCATGATTTTCTTAAGAATAAATCCAGAGCTATAGTATTACTTGGTTTTATTTTTTGCTAAGGACATAAGCTTAAATAAGTACATATGTTTACTTTTATATCTGCTTTAATAATTTAAAATCATGAATATAAGTAATCTTATGTCATCAAGTTTAATTTTAAAATCTTTAGAAAATCACCATCTGTTTCTGTGTGCTGAGAACTAGCTGTGTAGCTACTGCATGATTATATCTACTTGGTACTTCTGACATTACTTGTTCTTGCTCCTAGATGAATAAAACCTCCCTCTCTTTCCTCCATCTTTTCCATCTCATCTCTTACCTTGGCTCTAAAACAGTTGTTCAGTTTTTCCTCCCTTGCAGTATTTTTTTATGTTTGACCTTTAGGACAATATTAGACTACAATGGTGATAGCTTATGCAATCCAATTTATTCTTTCTTTTTTGTCTTTTTCTGAATTCTTGAATATTGCATAAATTGCTACGGTTTATGCAATTTTGAATAGTTGAATATTTGAGTATTTTAAAATTTAATTTTGCTTATTATTCAATGGGTATCTGGGTGATTCTGAAATTGAGATTGAAAAATCAACACCAACTAATCCTTGGTAGAGGATGGATTTTTGTGTGCTGATTTTTCTGGTTTCAAAAATACTTTCTCTAAACCAAACTAAAGGTGTTTCTAATTTATAGTTAATATATCTTTCAATAATTTTAGGATAAGTCACTCAAAAACAAATGAAAATGATATATTTATTCTAACCTTTTTACATGATTTCTTTAGAATTAATTGACTCATTCTGTTTTAAAAATGAAAATCCTTAGTAATTTTAGTATTTACTTAATATCAGGTAATTGAACTTTTATTTCTTGTGTATTTAAAATATACTTAAAATTTAGAGCACTGGAGTTCTAAATTTTCAAATTTCACAACATTTGTTCTATAGAATGAATTGAGCAGAAATAATCATTACTGCTGATTATATGCTGAAATTATTCAAAGTTCAAAATCCAGGTAGTTTTTTTGTGTGAGACAAACCACTAGAATGCAACCTTCTTTAAATTAAGTAAAATGTCAAAAATTAGGCTTGAGATATTTGAGGTAGCCACAAAGCCAGGTATACATACTTATTAGATTTTTTTTTTTCTGGAGAAATGCAAATATCGACTACCTCTGCCTTAACAGAATGCTCTGTGGAGCAACAGTAATTTGAATTTTATCTTTTATTTCACAGCATTTTTCACAGACCTGTTGTCTCCCTGAAAACCTATTAAGAACAAAAGAAACAGAACACTTTCCTTTGAGAAAAGTTCATCCCTTTCTGTTGTTTCTTTTGTAGTAACACGATTTTTTGTCTGTTCCTCCCCATTTCTCTGTCAAAATGCAGGCCTGCTTTGAATGCCTAAGAACTTGTTAAAAGTGGCTTTCTGAAATCTGATTTATGATGTATCCCATGTGCTCTCTTCATATTTTCTCTCCTCAGGATACATTCAGATTCTCAGGTCTTTGATATTACCACTTTTATAAAATTTGGAAGGAGTAGGGCCATCATATTTTAAAATATTTTTTCTGCTGGCTCCTCCAGGACTCTGGATATATGTCGGACAAACAGCTTGTTACCATTCACTAAGCTGTCTGAAGTTCTTTAGCACATTTTTTAGTGTTGCCCTGTTTACTGCTTTTTGAATATTCCATACTTTAGAGCTTCAAATTTATATATCTGTTCTGCAAAGACTTTTCATCTATAATATGTATCCATTGAATATGCTTCAAATCTTAGAAATAAGAGCTTTTGTCTTCAAGATTTTTCATTTTATTTCTCTTTAATTTTTTTCTGTTCATAAGTGGCATTTTTTCAAAACTTACAAACTCAAGGAAGTTTTGTTACATACTGGTAATATTGAGTCTTATGTTCTTATTTATTTGAGCTCTACTTTTTTAAAGAATAGTTATGGGCTTTGATGATATGAATTTGGTTGTAACAGAGGTTGACAATCATGTTGTTGTGTGTTTATGGTTTATTTTATTTCATTTTATTTTTTGTGTTTTCGATCCCCAAAAAATTCTAGGCATCATTTGTACCCATTACAAAGGCCCAGTTCTTCCAAGTCTAATCTCAATGACCCAGAGGTCAGTATGGGCCCTTCACCCCTGATGGGATAAAGCTGAGCTAATCCCAATCTTTTGTGGTCTTCCTTTAAAACCAGAGACTCACTCACAGCTTTTCAACAGCATGCAACCTTTTCTATCAGCATATATTCAAGGCAGAATTCTCATGTTTTTTTAATTATGAATAAAGTCATAATTTTTATCCATGTATATCACTGTTCAAGCTCCCTTCCCCCTCCCACCCCTTCTAGTCACTCTCTCTTCTCCACATCTCTTTATCTCCTCCCCAGCAAAGGCAGGAGGTCCCAAGGTCCCAATACAACTTAGTTCAACATCCAATCCTGGTAGATCCACTTTCCTCACCCCAACATCAAGACTGGGTCAGGTGTTCCTCTGAAGAGAGTGGGATCCATGGTGCCAGTCCAATGTGTTTAAGTTTGTGGTTTGCAGCTTAGACATGCTTTGCTTTTTGCTTTTTTGTTTAGAGTCCTCTAAAGAGTGAGTACATCCCCTGCTTATCTTTCTGGGTTTGTGATACCTCACTCAGGAGGATATTCACAAATCCATCCATTTGTCTGCAAATTTTAGTATATCATTGTTTCTTACTGTTGAGTAGTACTCCATTGTGTAGATGTATCACAGTTTGTTAATCCATTCTCCAGTTGAGAGGCATCTTTGTTGTTTCCAGGTTCTTAATGTTATGAATAATGCTGCTATGAACATAGTTGAGCTAATGCCTTTGGAATGTGAATGTGCTTCTTTAGGGTATACACCCAGTAGTGGTATTGCTCAATCCTTGGGGAGATTGATTCCCAGTTTTCTGAGAAACTGCCATACGGCATTCCAGAGTGGCTGAACAAGCTTACACTCCCACCAACAATGGAGGAGTGTTCTCTTTGCTCCACATCCTCTCCAGCACAGGCTGTCATCTGTGTCTTTTATCTTAGCCAATCTGACAGGTATAAGGTAGTATCTCAAAGTTGTTTTGATTTGCAATTCTCCGATGGCTAAAGATGTTGAGCACTTTTTCAGGTGCCTTTCAGCCATTTGTAATTCTTCTGCTGAGAATTCCCTTTTTAGTTCTGAACCCCATTTTTTGATTGTGTTATTCAAGGTTTTGGGCTCTAATTTCTTGAGTTCTCTATATATTTTAGAGATAAGTCCTCTATCATTTGTAGGCTGGTGAAAATCTTTTCCCATTCTGTAAGTTGTCATTTTGTCTTATTGACTGTGTCCTTGGCTTTACAGAAGCTTCTCAGTTTCAGGAGGTCTCACTTATTCATTGTTGTTCTTAGTGTCTGTGCCACTTGTGTTATATTTAGGAAGTAGTCACCTGTGTCAACGCATTAGAGGATATATCCCACTTTATTTTATATCAAGATCAAAGTGGCTGGGTTTATGTTGAGGTCTTTGATCCACTTGGATTTGAGTTTTGTGTAGGGTGACAGGCTTGGATCTATTTGCATTTTCTACACACTATCATCCAGCTATGCCAATACCATTTGTTAAAGATACTTTTTTTTTCATTGAATATTTTGGGCCTCTTTGTCAAATATCAGGTATTCATAGGTTTTTGGGTTAATGCCCATACCCTCAATTTGATTCCATTGATCCAAAATTCTGTTTTTACTCCAGTACCAGGAAAGTTTTATTACTGTAGCTGTACACTATAACTTGAAGTAGGGGATGGTGATGCCTCCTGAGGTTCTTTTGTTGAGCAAAATTGTTTTGGGAATCCTGACTGTCCTATTATTCCAAATGAAGTTGAGTATTGTTCTTTTAAGGTCCATAAAATATTATGTTGTGATTTTGGTGAGAACTGCATTGAATCTTTAGATCATTGCTAGAATTGTCATTTTTACTATGTTGATTCAGGAACATGGAAGAGCTTTCCATTTTCTGATATCCTCTTCAATTTCTTTCTTCAATGATTTAATGTTTTTGTCAAATAGATCTGTTACTTCTTTGATTACAGTTACTCCAAGGTATTAAATGCTATTTGCAGCTATTATAAAGGGTGATGTTTCCCTTGTTTCTTTTTCAGCCCTTTTATTTTAGTGTATAGGAGGGCTACTGATTTCTTTGAGTTAATCTTGTATCCTGCTACATTGCTGAAGGTGTTTATCAGCTGTAGAAGTTTCCTGGTAGAATTTTGTGGGCCACTAATGTATACAATCATATCTTCTGCATATAGAGATAGTTTCACTTCTTCTTTTCTAATTTGTATCCCCTTAATCTCCTTTCATTCTCTTATTGCTTTAGCTAAAACTTTGAGAACTATATTGAATAGATAAGGGGAGAGAGGTCATCCTTGTCTAGTTTCTGATTTTAGTGGGATTGCTTTGAGTTTTTCCTCATTAAGATTGATGTTGACAGTTGGCTTCTTGTAAATTGCCTCTATTATATTAAGATATTTTCCCTGTATTCCTGATCTCTCCAGGGCTTTTATCATAAAGGAGTGTTGGATTTTGTCAAAGACTTTTTCAGCATCTAAGGATATAATCATGTGGTTTTTTTTCCTTCAGTTTGTTAATATGATGGATGACATTTACGGTTTTTCTTATGTTGAACCATCCCTGAATTTCTAGGATAAAGCTTATTTGGTCATGGTGGATGATTTTTTTATATATATTGTTGTATACTGTTTGCCAAAATTTTGTTGAGAATTTTACCATCAATATTCATGAGGGAAATTGGTCTGTAATTCTCCTTCTTTGATGTGTCTTTGAGTAGCTTGGGTATTAGGGTAATTGTGGCCTCATAAAAGGAATTTGGCAATATTCCTTCAGTTTCTACTGTGAGAAACATTTTGAAGAGGACTGGTAGTAGTTCTTCTTTGAATGTGTGGTAGAATTCTGCACTGAAATAATCTGGGCCTGGGCTTTTTTTTACTTGGGAAGCTTTTCACGACAGCTTCAATTTCCTTTAGGGTCATAGGTCTGTTTAGGTAATTAATCTGGTCTTCCTTTAATTTTGGTAAATGGTACCTGTCCAAAAAGCTGACCATTTCTTCTAGGTTTTCTATTTTTATGGAGTATAGATTTTCAAAGTATGACCTGATAATTCTCTGGGTTTCCTGGGAGTCTGTTGTTATGTCCCCCTTCTCATTTCTGACTTTTTTTTTTTATTTGGATACTCTCCCTCTCTGATTTTTGGTTAGTTTGGATAAAGGTTAATCTATCTTGTTGACTTTCTCAAAGAACCAACTCTATGATTCATTGATTCTTTGTATTGTTCTTTTTGTTTCAGTTGTATTGATTTCAGCTGTAAGTTTGATTATTTCCTGCTGTCTACTCCTTCTAGGTGAGTTAATTGTTCTAATTGTTCTAAGGCTTTCAGCTGTGCTGTTAGTTCTCTAGTGTGGGATTTCTGTAGGTTTTTCAAATAGGCATCTAGTGCTATGACTTTTCCTCTTAAGACTGCTTTCATTGTGTCCCACAAGTTTACGTACATTGTGGATTCATTTTCGTCAAATTCTAGGAAGACTTTGATTCTTTTCTTAATTTCTTCCTTGACCCAGAGGTGGTTCAGCAGAGTGATGTTTAGTTTCTATGAATTGGTAGACTTTCTGTGATTTTTGATGTTGTTGAACTCTAACTTTAGGCCCTGGTGGTCTGATATTATACAAGGGATTATTTCCATTTTTTGTATCTATTAATATTTGCTTTATGACCAATTATGGTCAATTTTAGAGAAAGTTCCATGTGGTGCTGAAAAATATATATATTCCTTTGCATTTTGGTGGAAGCTTCTGTAAGTATTTATTAAATCTATTTGCATCATAACCTCTGTTAGACTCCTTATTTTTTTGTTGAGTCTCTGTCTGGTTGACCTATCCAAGGGTGGAAGTGGGATACTGAAGTCTCCCACTATTAGGATGTGAGAGTTGATGTGTGATTTGAGCTTTAGTAGTGTTTCTTTTACATAGATATGTGCCCTTATATTAAGGGTATAAATGTTCAGGATTGAAATCTCCTGTTGGCCAATTTTTCCTGCGATGAATAAGTAATGTCCATCTTGGTCTCTTTTAATTGATTTTAGTTTTCTCATATTTTTTTTTATTTTCTTTCTTATTTTTTTCCTGATTAACTCTTACTCCAGAGAACTAGCTCATCATTCTAAGCCTTCTCAGACATTTTGAATTTTTCATGTCTCAGATTTTATGACAGCGAGCCTACCATTTATGCTTATAGCAATTGCAACCAGAAATTGTCCATTGCTCTGATCTTGTTTTCCTGCCCAGACAGACAAGAGGACAAATAAAAACCTTACTTTCTCTTTCAGGTGTCACAGCTCTTCACAGTTTGAACTTTAATCCTTGCATGTTACTAGTACATTCTTTCCTAGCACATGGATGTCAATCATAAGTATTATCTTAATTACAGATGTTTCATTTATATTTAGTTGTATTCATAGGTATTTGAGTCACTATGTTATCATGACAATAAGCAGGAATCTTTTTCAATAGACCGAGAATTCATGAAAAAGATTTAAATAAGCTAGACAGTTCAGTATTCCTACAGGAAGAGGATCCATCAGAGGGTTGATTTGTCATGATAATGCAGACAACTTTGGAAAAGCTCTCATTGTCACCCATCTGGTAGAGGACATGGAAACAGTCTCTGGGGAGATAAAGGCCTACAGTTTACAGAGTAACTAGGATCCCTAATTGTTTTTGCAAATTAACATTTGCACAGAGTTTCTCTATGTAGATAGTCTAGGAATGTTCTATAGCTAGATGACCTGATATTCATAGGGGCCTGCTTGTTTCTGTACCCCAGTTCTGAAAATAAGGGGGTGTACCACTATGCCCAGCACAATTTGGTGTCTTAGAATTTTTCTTGAGGTACCTAAATTTGGTAAAAGATGGTGTAAAGATAGCACAGTGACATTTATAATGAGATCTCAGAATGGAAGAGCAACCTTACTTTGAATCGTTCCACAAATCATTAATCTGACCTTTTCCAGAGGTCACTTCACCTAAGCAATAATAGGATTGATTCCTAACCATCAGGTCCCTGTCTACAAATAAATGCCAACTACGGAAATTGCTTACACTTGACTGTATCATAGATATGATATCCCAGGAAACATTTGCAATACAACTATATATTGAAATTAAATTTTCTGTGATGTATATTATTAATATTGTCCTATCCTAGTAATAAGGAGAATCTACATTAGATTACATAAAGAAATTGATGTTTTAGTATGTACTTTAATTTTTCTTGTATTTTCAGATATTTGTACTGGGTTATTTAGTAAATATAATTTCATGATTAGAGGAAGTATCAGTTTTAATTTCTATAATTCTAGTTTAAATATTTTCTAATGAAAGAACAAGAAAGATCTTGCTAAGATGCAATAGTATAAGTCAGTTTTAAATTATTCTTCCTCATAATTTCCTTTTAATTTTAACAAATGGGTTAATCTTTTGTTTATTAGACGTGCATTCATTATGATGATTTATGTGAAGGTCTATTTTGAAGTAAAGTTATAATAACCTCAGATGTACTAATGAATGGCTTTATTTGAAACATTTTTATGCTACTGGCTTGTGCTTGGTTTCTAGAGCACTTCTTTTAAATATTAGTGAGTAAATTTTTAAGCATACCCAATAAGTGTGACTTTGAGACTTCTAGATTAACAATTAAATAAAAAGTTAATTAATAATAATTCTTAATTATCAATTGCACTTATTAACTTATAGCTGAACTATTTTAAGTGGAGTCTTCGTATAAATATGTAACTATCACTAAGACATTGCACCCTTTGGCTAGCCTTCATGACCATCCCCACAGGAGTCTTAAGATTTCCATCTCACATAATGATTTCTCTAAACAGAAGACGACACCTGGCAAAACATCAGCACTCAATATGGCTATAGATTCCAAGGTCTTCAGACAAAAGCTTCATTGAGTCTACTTAAAAAAATGAGGCCAAAGAAAAAAGCTTCATTACCCAGTGTAATTTTCTGAGAATTGATGAATAATGGCTGTATATTTACATTTAACTGTGATAACATATATTATTTGTTCAATTATATGTCATGAACAGAAATATTCTTCCCCTATACAAAAATAAATAAATAAATAAATAAAATCCCAATCAAGCATCTGATATTAACCTTTTTTTTTCTTTTCCTTAGCCTTTAATGGAATCTCTTGTTGGCTTCTGACCATAGGATTCTACTGCTGAAGCAGATAACAGACTATATAAGCAGCACATGGTCTGATCTCAAACACACCAAAGTGTTTATATTACTAACTAGCTCCCCCCCGACTCATTTTTTAATCAGACTTGAACATGTGAAATTTTCTTTTCTTTTTCTTTTCCACAGAATGAATGAGTTTATTCCTTAAATTTTTCATAGTAAATATAAGTATACTTAAAATGAGTACATAATATCCAGTCATATGGGAATGAACACTGAATACAAAGTTGAAACATTAAAAATAACTGTATGTAATTAATTATGAAAATTTGTCAACATGGTTTAATTAAGAGACATGTACCTTTTATATTACTAAATTTTCTTTTCAAGACAATCATTTATATTCAGGGATTTGCATTTCCAGATAACAACTTAAAACCTCTTCAAATCCACAGATATGTATTGAATTTGGTTATTTTATTTTCTGATTGTTTTATATGTTTGTTTGTTTAAGGAATAAAACAAGGCGAGCCAACCATGACGGGCAAAACACAGACCAGCAACGTTACCAATAAGAATGACCCCAAGTCCATCAACTCCAGAGTTTTTATTGGCAATTTAAATACAGCCATCGTCAAAAAAGTCGACATTGAAGCTATTTTTTCAAAGTATGGGAAAATCGTTGGCTGCTCCGTTCACAAAGGCTATGCTTTCGTGCAGTACATGAGTGAGCGCCATGCAAGAGCTGCAGTGGCTGGGGAAAATGCCAGGGTTATCGCAGGCCAACCTCTTGGTAAGTGATGCTTAGTTACAGATTGCCCTTCAGTCTATCTACATTGCCTGTATGGATGAATTTGTTAACAGTCAGCAGCTCCATATTATTTATTGTTTCTATAACCAGTTACAGTGTTAGAAGTTTACTGTACCATTTTGCATGTAGCTAGTATTAGCTCAACAAATATGTCAACTTGTGATTAAAGCCGTTTGTGATGTTAACAACCTCCACTAGTTTTGAGACAGGCAAACATAAAATATGATTCCAACTTAAGTTTATTTGACTTGAAATAGTTGGTAATTTCCACAAAACATATGCTAAGTTTATTGACCTTGCTTATAATATTTGCTCTGACCAGATAATTCATTTTTTAGTAACAAATTTTGTTTGGGAAGACAGGTTGAAAAAAGTAAAAAGAAATACATTTTTCAGACTAAAAAGTATCTGAAGTGACATTGTCCTAAGTGGTTAGGGATGGTATATATTTTGCATCCTCTTTGAACCCCAGTATTCGCTTTATCCTTCATGCCAGAGGAGCAATACTGAATTTAAAATAAGAAAAGTCTGTATCTTTGAGGGTTGAATAAAAATGAGAAGAAAACATTTGTAATTATTGAACAGACAAGGTCTCAAATATTATGTATTTTTCTATGTAAAAAAATACAATCAATCCACCAATGTTAGTGTCATTTATATTTTTATCCTAAACATATTCATTTTTCAAACTGAATATATACTTTCTTGATTATTCAACATGTATCTTTAAATACAACTTAATTTTCTGTTACATTCTCTATTTTGTAACTATTGTTAGAATCCCAGTTTTTATGTATGTAGCTTTTAAAATAAAACTTCAATCCCTTTCTTCCACCTATATTTCAAATACAGTCTAATATTTCATATCAAAGTCTATCTTTTAGCCTGTACTAAGATCTTCTTGTGTAATCATCACTGTTTACCAGGGCCATGCTACAGACCTTGAGTAGTCACCACGATATACCAGTGGCCCATGGAAAGGTTCTGCTAACTGTGATTTTTTTTCACACTGTGGAATGTTTTGTTTTGTTTATGAACATGAATTCTGTCATCAATCTGTTTCTAATTCACCAAGGAATGTAACACAAAAAGTTTATACTCTATCATGTACCCTGTGAATGTTCCTACAGTCACATCTCCAGTCCTGTCCACTGCCCTGTGCCTCCTACATTGCTCTATTCCTACTGCATCCTTGTCCTGCCTCCTACATGGCAGGAATGCTCCTCCTTCAGAAGCTCTGGACCTGGGCGAGCCTGCTACATATTTGTTCCCTTGGTTGTTATATCTTAACCTTCACCAAGAGGCCTTTATGATAGTCTTAAAAAGCTTGGGTATACATAGATAAAAAATATGACTTTATTCATAATAAAAAAAGAAGATAAAATCCAGGATACTTCCTACAGGCCAGGTGTTAGTGTGTGCCTCCTGGGTGTGGCCGAGTACCATATTGCAGCCATGCCACCCCTGGGGTGTGTCTTCATGGTCACCCTTTAAAGAGTCACAACTGCTTGGCACACACTCTTTTTCTGCTCCCTCTTCCCTCCCTCTTCCCTTTTCTCTTTTCTCTTTTTCCCTCCCTGACCCGTTCCCTCAATAAGCTCAACATGGCTTCCCGAAAAAGAAAACAAAAGTCAAACAAAAAACAAAAAAAAATACACCTGTTTTTCTACAGATCCTTGAAGTCTGCCTAATGCATTTGTAACCATCATGACAATCTACATGAGATATTTAATTTATAATTTGTGTCATCATGGTCACAAGCATAAAGCCAAAGGATGTGTTAAAGAAACAAATTAAAAGTGAGACAATTGTGAAGAATAATATTCTATTAAATTTGATAAAGTCAGGAAACTGCTTAGTAGGTGGAATATTGGAACACAGCTGTACATTCTGGCACAGAGGAGTCTGAGATACAAACATGGAGAATCTGAATACATTTTGGGT
The DNA here is from genome assembly GCA_004025045.1 of Sigmodon hispidus. Lineage (NCBI taxonomy): Eukaryota > Metazoa > Chordata > Mammalia > Rodentia > Cricetidae > Sigmodon > Sigmodon hispidus. The sequence continues at coordinate 2,849 of PVIH01022675.1, read as the reverse complement.
TATACAGTGGGAAACAAACAAACACTGGTAAGTTAGAGGATTCATTAAAATGTGAGTGAAGTCTGAATTATAATTTTTAAAAATAAAATGTTTTATATAATATATGATATAAATCCCCAAATATATACATAAAATGTTAGTTTTTATTTATATCTTCATTGTTCAATTTCTCTACTGTTAAGAAAGAAGGTAATTTTCAACAGTCTGGTCTGTTTTTCAGGTGCCTAGTTGGTTTCTTTTATATATAATCCCCTAATTTATCCTAATACTGGAGGTTTCTGGCTATTTGTTTGTTTAGAAAGTATTGTAATTAGAAATTCTTACTTCACAGGAACATTCAGGTAATTCAGGGTCAATCTATTGCCCATATCCTCATACTATGAAATTAACATGACATTGTAGTTATTCATTTTTGATATATTTGGTTATTCATTTTTATAAAAATAATTCTGAATATCAAGTCAATTCTAACTCAGATTCTCTTCCAACTGAACTGTAGCTAATTCTCTGGAGTTGTTTTCCATCACCATTCAGCTGATCACTATCTTTAAAATCATGGACCAGACAAAGAGAAATAAATATAACTTCAACCTTAGTGTCTTTACTTCATAATACCAGGGGATAAAAAATGATGATATCAGATTATTGTGCATTGAGAAGCAGAGTTAAATTTCTCCGATAATGGGATTTTTTCTCATTCTCAGTCATACCTGTGCTCCTTCTCAATGTTTCCCTCAGGATAATCTCCAGAGTAGATAGATGTCTTAATCAGACTTTATATCCAATCCATGCTTAACTTTATTCATTTAGTTGGAACCTAGCTTATTAATTTTTCTAAGTGGAAAGACATTTATACTAAACAGGTGCTTTAAAATTTAAATAATAACTTTGCTTTTTAAGTCAAATGTCTGAAATGAACCACCATTTCTTAATCCTGACACTAGAAGTTCAAACAAGGCAAGCCATCCAGTTGTTCCCTGCTGGAATCAGTTTTGCAGTATTATGGGAGTAAAGCCTCACTTTCTACCTACATACACACTGTCATCTTCAAGTACTATGCATATCTTTTGTTGATGGGCAAAAGATGACTTCAAGTAAAATTATTACTTATTTCTAGATTTTTATTTACTTTTCAATCAAAGGCTTATTAAAAACAAAAAAGCCAAAAAAAAATAACAACAGCCAAAAATGCTTGACTTGCCCTTGCTGTGCAGTAAATTGATTGTGCAGATAATAAAGGGTTCTTACTATGTAAAACACATACTGTGTAAGCATTTGCCTTTCTCTTTAGAGTAGAAAGGCATTAAATGAGTATATTAATCCACATAATGCTTTTCTATTCTAAAGAGATTAAGCCTGGGTTATTAGTTTACCTATGTTTAAAATTTTATCTTAAATAATGAATAATCATGTACCATCCTTCCTAGAATAATCTTTTTATCCTCTCCATGCATTTTAAAAATCTAACATAAAATTTAGCAGTTGGATAACCATTAATAGTGCTAAAAAATTTCAACATTCTAATGCAAGATCTTTCCTTTGGAAATTTCGTATTTATGCTTGAAATGAGACTATTTTTATGATTATATGAGAAATATTATTGAGCATTTTGATGCGGCAACTACAAGAACGAACTGAAAACTTTAGGTTGGGGAAAGCATGCTGAAATGTCAGTAAGAGAAAAGGTCAAGGAGCAGGCTGGTAGGTGCATTGATGTTGAAAAATAAAACAAAACTTCTGGGTATGTGATAGAAGTCTATTTTATGGAAGTGGAAAAAGAGGTATTCATGCTAAAGTAGAGGAAGTAGTTTAATATCTTTTAACAAAAGTAAAAAAGAATCAAGAATAAGCCCAACATTTCTGGGCTCAATTGTTCCCTGCTGGCAACCATGCAAGTTAGAAGGATGAGAAAGGATTTTTCAGAGGAAAAAAAGTGTTTTGGTCTATAACTTTGAGGCTAGGAGTAAGCATTCTTATTAAGAATAACTTATATGCTGATAAAATTTGACAAGAACAGGTTCCAAATTGAGAGATTTAAACAAAGGGTAGTAATTATGAGTCATTGACACAAATTGTGTTAAGCTTATGAATGAACAAATTAACCATGTGGTGTGGATGGGATGTAAGAAATGTGTTGGATGAGTTGGAGTAGGTGGCAAGATCTTTAGTTTCCTAGACAAAAGATTCGTACAAAACATTTAGCAAAGATTGCAATCAAAAGAATTTGTTTTCTGGATTTGTATACATGCACTTTCTGAAACTTTCCTGAATTTTTCCTGTCTTTACAGCCCACCGAGTCTGCTGTGCTTCTTTTGTTCCACAAACTGATACTAAGCTCTACACTAATACAATAATACTCATACTACACAGCTAGGCTGTTCTGTCTTCCAAGCTAGATAGCCTTTTGATACAAGCGTAGGCTTTACAACTACACCAAAGTCTTATGTCAGCCAAATCCCAGCCCATGTCCTAGCCTGAAGGTTTTTTTCCTTCATTTCCCATTGCAAGCAGATGTTCTTATACTGACTGGTGACTCACATGCTCATGCATTCTCCCAATAAAATTTTTCTTTTTTTTTTTTTTATAAGGAAAATGTTATTTTCCCCACACATATTTAATTAAAGACTTTTCTTTTTTACTTTTTTTTAATGGTGGTAATGCAAATAAGATTGCTACACATATATTTACTTTGTGTTCAGCTTTCCCTCTGAATTTTTTTTTCCATCCCTGTATATCCTTATTCAAGGTCCCTTCCCCCTCCCACCACATCTTGTCATTTTTCTTCTCTGCAACTCCCCATCCCCTCCCTGGGCAGGGAGCAGACAGTCCTATGGTCCCACTGACCCAAT
>PVIH01022674.1:0-26594 GCA_004025045.1 Sigmodon hispidus | reverse complement strand
CCCGCCCACGCAGCGCACCCGTCCCCGCGGCCCCCGCCCACGCAGCGCACCCGTCCCCGCGGCCCCCACCCACGCAGCGCACCCGTCCCCGCGGCCCGCGGCCGTCCAGGCCCAGGCAGGCCGCAGCACACCTGGCCCTCCGTGCCGAGTGCTGATTCACCGGCTCCTCGAACGACCCCCAGCCTACAAGCCCGGCCTAGTCGAACTCCAAGAAATGGATTGGCAGCCCCCGCTGCCCCCTTCCCAGCCCCGCTGTTTCCATCAGAAGACATGGGATTGGTTGGAATCACATATCCCTAACCATTAAACCGAGATCTAACCGTGGGGTAGGGGGGCCATGCACCCGATGGCTCTGCTAACCCACTCAAACCACCACATTTACACAGCCCAGCCCGCCATGGCATCAGCTAAGCCGCAGCTCTGGAACCCCATTTTCTCGTGGCCTAAAAGGTATGGTAAGTACCTTATTTAAAATAGCAACCATTAGGTCTATTACCATGACAACTTTATTTCAGAAATAAACATTTTTTAAAAATCACACAGTGGCGGTGCACATCTTTAATTCCAGCATCTGGGAGGCAGAGGCAGGGGAATCTCTGAATTTGAGCCCAGCCTGGTCTACAGAGTTCCAGAACACTAAGAGATACATAGTGAGATCCTATCTTGAAAAACCAATCAATCAATCAAATACAAAATTTAAAAGTCGCAGGGAATTTGAATTATTAATGATGACTGACAAAGTCAAGAATGTTGTGAAAGTCAAATTACAAAAGTAAGTTACTCTTTTAAATGTCTTTAGCAAAGTTGTCCTGTGACCATGGCAGGAATATTTTCATAGGAAAACTTATAGCTGGTAAAATAGCAGCGAATCTCCCAGAAATATTTAGACTTTAAAAAAAACTCTTCCACCTCTATCCACTAGGCCCCACATAATTCTTCTAACTTACTTATTCTTTCTTTTTTTTCCTTTACGACTTCACTGCCTAATTGAGGGGGAGGGGACCGGAACCAATGCCATTCCCAGTTATATTAATTCCTACCTTATAAATATTCTTCCAAATACTCAACACATAGCAAATGCTTAATATCAATTTCTTTCAACTCTCCTGTACTATAAAAAATTCAATTCTATTACCTTGAGAAACCTATTTCTTAACATAAACTAATAAATGGACTATTTCTTAATTTTTATTTTGCTTTTATTTTCTGAAGACAGGTTTCCTCTGTGTTGCCTAGGCTGTCCTAGAACTCACTCTGTAGACCAGGCTGGCCTTGAACACACAAAAATCCACCTATCTCTGCCTCCCAAGTGCTGAGATTAAAGGCATGTGCCCCCATACCTGGCCTGACTATTTCTTTTGAGTCAAAATCTTGGCTCCATAAACAGTTCAAAGTAAAAAGGCTGAATTACTATTCTTTTCAAAGGCATTGAACCCATATACATGGTCTTTTGTTTCTTTTGTGTTATTTAAGATGAAAACAACACGTGTATGTTCAAGCAATGCTTCAGAGGCTAGAAAATGACTCCCTAGAGCTAGAGTTGCAGGCAATTGTGAGCCTCCTGATGGAATGTAGGTGCTAGCAACTGAACTCAGGTCCTCTGAAAAAACATCGAACATTCTTAACTGCTAAACCATCTCTCCAGCAGCTGCATCCATTATGTTTAATGAAGGAAAATGTCTTAGCAAAATATGATACATTTGTTATGGACCAAAATCATGGTATTTAGAGGTGAGACCTTTGAGGAACAATTAGTTCAAAATGGAGATGGAACTTTTGTGAATAAGATTAGTGGCCTTATAGAAGGAGATCAGAAAGGGTAGTGGGTGCAGGGGCATGTGCCTATGTTCCTGCCTTCGTTCCCTGAAGCTATGAAGCTAAAACAACATTCAGACTGTCTTCAGCCTTCACTGCATTAAACTCTGTCTAACCAACCAACCACCAACCAGATATGCTGAGAGTTAGAAGGAAGGTTCTCTGAATCTGCCAGTATGTGGCCTTAGATGTCTTAGAGCTTGGAAATGTGAGCACTAGCTTGTGTAAGCCATCCATTCTGTGGTAATTTGTTATAGCAGCCCAAAACTAAGACATCGTTTATCATAAATTATGAATTCAGCAACAGAAGGGTGCAGACAAGTTTTTACTGTCAGTGCACATAGTTGCAAATGACTACTATGTTCCTTTAAAATAAAATTGCCATCAATGTATCTAAGAATATGTATTCTATAGAACCCTGCCCTTTTCAACAAAATAATACAAATATGAAGGCTTTAATTTTAATTTTAATTTTTATTTTTTTTATGTTTTAAATGGGATTTATTTTGTGAAAACCATTTACAAAACAGAGACGGTTTTAAGAGAAAATGAAAGGATAAGGTTGCAGCGCACCGGCGTTTCTAAGGAAAACTCCTCATCCCCACACTGCACTTCCGAACTCCCGTGCTGCTGGCCCGAACTGCCGGCTTTAATTTTTAAAAAGAAATACCAAGATAATGGTAGAGTTAATAAAAATCCAGTGATGGCTTTGTGTAGTGGGATTCAAGTGTTAGCTCTTAAAGCTTAAAGGTATGTCTGGAGAGTGCCAGGAAACTGAGTGGGGCATGGCCAGACCCCATTAAGACACCAAGACACCAACTTCTTTCCTGTTTTGTTCCTGCATTCTCAAAGAGCAAATCAAACAATCCAGCATAAAACATTTCCACTCTCCAAAAATTGTCTTAAAGTTCAATTTATATCAATAAATGTTTATATAACCCCTTAGTAAATATTAATCCGTTACATAATACTTTACTAATAAACTTTCTATGATATCTGGTGCCCTATATTGGGTGCCATCTGTAACATGAGGTTTTGGGGGGGGCCCTTAGACTCGTGTTATAGTTTGGACTTGTCTCTGTCATTGTCTATTTGGACTAGTAATCTTAAAGTTTTAAAGAAATATATATACATTTATATTAATTTTATTTTGTTTGGCTTATGGTTTAGGTATACTGTTAGTTTTTTTGTTTTTTTGTTTTTTAAAAAAGGGTTAATATTAAAAGGTTCATAGGTAAACACTCACTGATACAAGACATTACGCAATCACGTAATTTCTGAAAACCTGAACTGATCCACACAACTTCACTAGTGGTAGAAATTGTATAGTGGAAATGACAATAATGTCCTTAGTATATATTAACATACAAAATATTTTAAACAGAGGTAGGAAGATATGTACAATATGACAAATATAGATTTGAATTTGTATGAATATGCAAATTATCTTAAGCAGACATAGAAAATAATTTCACATTTATATTAATTTAAAGAATCCATACCAGTGTAAATTGTCTATGACTAATAGTTGACTACATTTGTTTACAGCTAGATATGATAATCAACCTATATCTGTCCTATCTACCTACCCCCTTTTTTCTTCTCCAAGAGGGATTTCTGAGTCTACTGTTAGTTTTTTATTTTAACTTATTTTATTAATTTGTCTTGTCATGTGGCTTATTTATTATTTTTTATATTTTTATTTTTGGGCAGCTGGATTGTGGTGTTTGTTTTCTTTTTTTATCTTTTGATTTCTCTGCCTGCTCCTATGATGCCTGTCGTAGGTCAAAATAGTCTTTTATTTAAAGAATGATATTCACAGCATACAGAAAGACATTTCCACATCAGCTTCGTTTGTTTTTAGTAATTTTAATCCTCAGGTTTTAATTTTACAAGTAAAGAAGCAACACTATAACAATGTTTCAAATTAAAAGACACACTTAACACTGGAAATAAGTCATCCAAACCAGCCTCTGACTTAGGAGTTCAGCTGACTCATTTCCCAATGACACTGGTGAAAATTGAAGGAAAACAATAATTTATCCCCTGCAGGGGAATAAATGGTCCTGGGGGCAAAGAGCTAAAGAAAAAATGTACCTGATGAGAAAAATAAATCTATGAAAAAATTGCAAGTCTGATCATATTTAAACTAAGACTGCTTCCTTCCTGTTCCCCCCTAGGCTGGCAAGACAGGCTCCATTTCAGATTGCCCAGTTCCCAACTACAGGACATTTTTTGCCTTTTTTTCCATTTCTATTTTATTTTTTACTGTGGTAAAATTTAGCCATTCATAAGTGTGGAACTGAATGTTGTTAAGTTCAGTTATGTGATAAGCGACAGCCTTATAACTGTCACCATTCTCAATTCCTAAGGTTTTTTATTTTTTTCACCCTTCATGTCTTATTACTGTGCTGAAACACTACGACCACAGTAACTTGGGAAGGAAATGGTTTCTGCAACTTACACTTTCACATCATGTTCATCATGGAAGGAAGTCAGGATAAGAAACATCAGGATCCTGGAGACAGGAGCTGATACAGAAAGCATGGAGAAGTGCTGATTACTGGCTTGCACACCATGGCTTGCTCAGCCTGCTTTCTTAGAGAACTCAGAACCAGCAGCTCAGAGATGGCCCCACCAACAATGGTCTGGGCCCTACCCCATCAGTCATGAATTAAGAAAATACTCTACAGGCTTATCTAGAGAACAGCCTTCTGCAGGCATTTCCTCACTTGAGGCTCCCTCCTTTCTGATGACCTTAACTTGTGTCAAGCTGGCGAAAACCCAGCCAGTACATCTCACAAAAAATTGCTACCATTAAACAGTAATTCTTCCTCTTTCCCTTCCCACAGCTCCTGACAACCCCAATCTACTTTATGATTTCACTTACTCTAAATTCCTATACTAATGGAATCCAATATTTGTCCTTTAATATCAGGCTTCTGTTACTTACCCCATGTTTGCAAGACCCCTCATGTTGTAGCAAGTGTCAGAATTTCATTCCTCATAAGACTGAATATTCATAGTATTCTATTATCTTTTAATCTATTTTATACTTACTTGTTTTCCTGTTTGACATCTGCATTTTCTTTTTGCTATTGCAATTCTTTGAACATTAATAAATAAGTAGTTGAGTCCCTGATTTCTTTTTTAATAAAATCTTTTAGATTTTATATAAACGAATGTTTTGCCTACACACACACACACACACACACACATACACAATGTACATGCCATGTACCCTCAGAAGTCAGAAGAGGTCATCATATCCCATGGACCTGGAATTACCCATGGTTGTAAGCCACCATGTGGGTGTTAAGAATTGAGTCCCTGCTCCTCTGCAAGAGCAATTAGTGTTCTTAATCACTGTGAGCCATCTGTCCAGTCCTGGACCCCTTCTCAGTTCTTCTGGTTATACACAAGGAGTGAACTTCTGGGTCATCTAGGTTCTGCCTACCATTCTGAAGAACTGCCAACCTGTTTCCACTTTCCACTTCTACTGACATAAGTATGACATGACATCTCTTTATGAGTTTGATTTCTATTTCTTTAATTATTAATGATGCTGATCATTTTCTTCATACGCTTAATGATCATTTGATTACCATTTTTATAGAAATGTCTGATTGGGTCCTTTGCCAATGACATGGTATTTCTCTTTCTGTTGATGAATTTTGCAAGTTCCTTACAATCTGAGTATTAATCTCCTATTACATATGTCACTTTACATTCAATAGAGAATATTATTATTTTGTGTATTTAAAAATACTCATTTGGATGTAATCCAATTTACTTAATTTTTCTTTCGTTGACTCACTTTGGCTATCATATTGATAAAGTTATTGCCAAGATTTTCTCTTATGTTTTCTTCTAAGTCTAGGTTTGATCTGTGGGAAGCTTATGGTATGCCAACAAAGTATATATACTCTCTTGATTAGCGCTAAGGAAAGACCTGTTTCGAACAAAAATCAAGGAGCAGACACCATTTCCAGAAAGAATGGGGAAATTTAAAAGATGAACAGTCAGCATGAGAACAAGGCAGGTCTCGGCTAATGCAAATGATGCCATAGATTCTTGCTCATGTGTCCAACATCAACAATTTCTCACTACTTTTGACAGGCATCCTGAAATGTTCGTACAAGGTCTTCCAGGTTACCAGTCAATATCTGTATCAGAAGTAGAATGCAAAGAATTATTTATAAACAATATTTGTACATTATATTCTTGATTACATAGATATTCCTTTTAAATGTTGGTTAGAGACAAAGGGTTAATATTGAAAAATTAGTGTTTTGACTCAGGAGAACCAAGAAATGTTGAAGTGTTTCTCTTGAGTGACAGCCAGAATTGTTTGTTTGTTTGTTTGTTTAAAGATGTGGTCTCTCAGAGTCCAGGCTGACCTCAACTCACTAGATAACTGGATGAACCTGAACTCCTGATCTATCGGTTTCCACTTTCCGAGGGGTGAGTCAATAGGCAAGCACCACATTGCACAGTTTGTAAGTGTTACATACTGTCAGATTTGGGGAAGAAAAGATGATCATTTGAGAATAAATAAAAATTAAATCATCAAATTAAAAAAAGTGAAGTAAATAAAGGTAGTCTGATGTTACAGTGTCTGTAGTAAAAGGTTTCTGGTCCAGCCTAACCCCGAAGTCCAGACCAGCAGCCCCAAAGCTGCTTAGCCTCAAATAATCACACAAGGGCTTATATTAATTACAAACTGTTCAGTCTATGGCTCAGCTTATTGCTTGCTAGTTCTTTCAACTTAACTCATTTTTATTAAGCTGTGTTTTGTCATGTGGCGTGTGGCTTACCTGTATTTTTGCATCCTGATCTCTCAGCAGCAGTTTACAGCATCTCTCTCTGACACTATCCTCCTTCCCCTTTATCTATGCTTGGATTTCCAGCCTGCTTCTAAGATGCCTTGCCATAGGCCAAAACAGTTCTTTTATTATCCAGTGGTAATTCACAGCATACAGAAAGACATCCCACAATAGGGTTTCTATTGCTGGAAACAAACACCATGATCATAGCAACTCTTATAAGGAAAACATTTAGTTGAGGGGTTTACAGTTTCAGAGGATCAAGCCATTATTATCATGTAGGGAGTATGGTAGCATGCAGACAGATGTATGTACCGAGTCTTTCTGTATCCCACCAGCTACATCCCAAATAATGACATGGAGACTTCTTATTAATTATGAAAGCTCAACTTACAACATAGGTGTGTTCGTAACTAGCCCTTAAAACTTAAATAACCTATTTATATTAATCTGTGTTCTGTCATGTGAATCCTGGCTGTTAACTCTTCTTCTGCACATCCTTCTTGTCCTGTGTCTCCTGGCATCTTCACCTTTCCTATTCCCAGAATTTCTCTGTCACCAGAAGTGCCACCTAGCCTCTTTCTGCCTAGCTATTGGCCATTGAACTCTTTATTAAACCAATCAGAAAGCATCTTGGTAAAGACACATCTTTCCAGTAAACAAAAATTCTGCAATGTTTTCCCTTTTGTGTAAATAAAAAGGTTTAACTCTAACACAGTAAAACTACATATAATAAGTACAATTATCAGATAAGCATTATATTTACAAATGTCTAAATACAAATGTCCAGTCCATTTGTAGTTGGGAATTTTGGAGAAAATACTCAAATTATCTTTCCTATCTTGATAAATATAGTTTTATATAAATAAAGTTTTATATGTAAACTTTTATCATAATTTATGTTGCCATCCTAAAAATATCTTTTTAGGACTCAAAACATACTTTTAAGCAAATTAAGTTTTTATGTTTTTCTTTTTAAAAAATAATTTTTATTTTTATTTTATGTGTAGTGGTACTTTGTCTGTTTGTATATCTGTGCACCACAAGTGTGTATGGTGCCAACAGAAGCCAAAATAGGGTGTTGTGTCCCCTAGAACTGGAGTCATAATCAGGTATAATCTGCTATGTCAGTACTAGGAATTGAAAACAGATCTTTTAGAAGAGCAGCTCATGCTTAAAAGCAAGCTTTCATGATTCTCAACCTTACACATTCTACATCTCCAAAACTCAAGTCCAAATGGATCAAAGACCTCAACATAAATCCAGTTACACTGAACCTTATAGAAGAGAAAGTGGAGAATAGCCTTGAAACATTGGCACAGGGGACTACTTCCTGAATATAATACCAGTAGCACAGACAATGTAATTGACAATTAATAAATGGGACCGCCTGAAACTGAAAATCTTCTATAAGGCAAAGTACACTGTCAGTAAAACAAACTGACAGCCTACAGAATAGAAAAATATCTTTACCAACCCTACATCTGACAGAGGGCTGATCTCTAAAATATATAAAGAATTCAGGAAACTAGACATCAAAATACCAAATAACCCCATTTAAAAATTGGGTTCAGATTTAAACAGAAAATTCTCAACAGAAGAATCTCAAATGGCTGATATACACTTAAAGAACTGTTCAACATCCTCAGCCATCAGAAAAATACAAATCAAAATTACTCTGAGATACCATCTTACACCTGTCAGAATGTCTAAGATCAAAAATACTAATGACAGCCTATGTTGGAGAGGATGTGGTGTAAGGGAAACACTCCTCCATTGCTGGTGGGAGTACAAACTTGTTAAGCCACTTTGGAAATTAATATGGCAGTTTCTCAAAAAACTGGGAATCAATCTACCTCCAGACCCAGCTATACCAATCTTGGGCACATGCCCAAATGATGCCCAATCATACCACAAGGACACTAGCACAACTGTGTTCATAGTAGTTTTATTTATAATAGCCAGAACCTGGAAATAACCCTCAGCCAAGGAATGAATAAAGAAAATGGGGTACATTTACACAATTAAGTATTACTCAACTGTTAAAAAAAAATGACATCATAAAATTTGAAGGCAAATATGTTAGCTAGAAAAAAAAATAATTCTGAGTGAAGTAACCCCTAAAAACAAACATGCTATGTACTAACTTATAAGTGGATATTAGATACAAATCAAAGGATAACCAGGCTACAGTCCATAGACACAGAGAAGCTAGGAAACAAAGAGGACCCTAAAAAGGACATTGGGTTTCCCTGGGAAGGGGAAATAGATGAGATTTCCTGGATAAAATGGAGGGCAGTGGAGGGGAGAGAGATAGGAAATGAGGAATCAGGTTGGTCAAATTTGTGCCAGAACAGAGGGGGAGAGCAATGAAAAAAGATACCTTGATAGAGGGAAACATTATGGGGCTAGGGAGAAACCTGGTGCTAGGGAAACTCCCAGGAACCCATAAGGATGACCCCCATGAAGACTACTAGCAGTAGTGGAGAGGGTGCCTGAACTGACCTTCTCCTGTGATCAGATTGGGGACTACCCTAGTTGTCAACAGAGAATCTTCATCTAGTAAGTAATGGAAGCAGAAGCAGACATCCAGAGTTATCTCTGTGCCCAGAAGTCCTACCCAACTATTGGCCATTCAGCTCTTTATCAAATCAATCATATGGTGCCTTGGCAAAGACATATCTTCATAGTGTAAACAAATATTCTACAACAAACGTGGTGCTGGAGGAGTATCTGGAAGTTCTATTTAGTAGGCCCCTTAAATGCCAAGAGATAATGGAATGAAGTATAAGCCAAAGGATAGTTGATAAGATATATTAATTATGCAACAAGAAAACAGACATAATTAGAAATGACTCAGAAAGGTTTCACTGTTGGATAGTATTTCATAAAACTATCTTATTTAGTTTTTCCCCAAGGAAGAAATTTACTCTTCCTGCTATGTGAAATTAAAATATTGTCTGTTCTCCAAAGCCAAAGATATTAAGTCTAATGGCACACAATGCTGTGATTAGAACCAGATCCCACAACCACAGCCTGCATAAGACAAAAATAGTTTACAGGCTCTTACAGTGATGTGACCAAGATTTAATATTGTTTATATGTTGCTTAGAAATGATACATTTTGATATAGACAGAATAACATGAGTTAGAAATTTCATGAAGATACAAGTACAATGTATTTGCCTAGAAGGCTTTCCAAGAAGAGAGGAGGGCAGTAGGAGATGCTTAACTGACAGATAATTCTAACTTACCATGTATGTTGAGATACAGTGTATTTAAGCATGGGTTATCTCAGGTTTAATTTTGTCAGAACATGGAGACATTTTAACATTTTGGGTGATCCACAACTGAAATACTGTGCCCTTATCTGTGAGGCATGTAAAGCCAGCATAAGGGAAATGGACTTTCACTCACAAACAGCTGCCAGCATCAGTCACCACCAGAAAAAGGAAAGAGCTAAATTGGAAAAGGCTCTCTGGAAATTCTGGCTATCCCTGGCTCCCACAGGACACGAGAATACAAGCTAACTTCCTTGAGGAAAGGTATCCAGTAAAGACACACAACATAAGAGTAGTTCACGAATCCTAAGATGCTCCCGGAAGCTGCAGCCTTAGGAGGCCATAAGAGACAGTGCAGTGTCAACAGAAGGCTCTCTTTCAGCTTCCCCTACTGAAACTTCCAAAGTCCAGTTCTGCGAAGGAGAAAGCCATTGCTTCAGAACACACTGCTGAAGCAAAGGCTGTGTGTGGTACAGGCAGATAAACAGTCACTCTGATAACAGGCAGATGATGAACAGTCACCATGCATGTTAATTTATTTTGCCCTGCTGTGACAACATACCTTCTCAAACAATGTACAAGGAAGAAGGCTTTGCTGTCCTTACAAAAGAGCAGGGAAGGAAACAGACTGAGCCACGATGGGGTAGAGATGACCCATCTCCAAAGACCCACACTTACTGGCTTGCTTCCTCCAAGTAGGCCTTATCTCTGTTTCTAGAATCTCCCCAGAGGCTCCTCCATCTAGTCACCATGCAGACATCATATTCAAACCTTAACATGGTAAGTGTGGTGGCAGCTTAAAAGAGGGGCCTGTAAGATCAGCTGGGGAGATGATGCTGGCTTATGGAAGCAGATGGTATTTGTGATGGACAGAAAGACAGGAAGCAAGAGTCAAGTAGATATTTGGGGTACCTGATTTTGGGGATCAGTGCTAGAGAAGTTAGGATTTCAACAAATGAGGTGAATGGTCCCATAGTAATGGCTGGTTTCTTTGTCTCTAGTGGAGTAAAAACTTCACCCATTGTTACCTGCTTTATCTACCTCAGATCAGTGGAGACACCAGTGTCACAAAAGGATGTGAGAGAGTCCTCAACAAGTTACAAATGGTGAGAAATATCTTAGAATTCTTATAAACGGTGTGTGTGCATGCCCGAGTGATGGGTAAGAAAGCAGATGCATTAAGCTGGAGTGGTAAGGGGAGGGAGGAAAAAGGGGTTGAACCAGATGGACAGAGAGTGGGTTTATACCCAAGCAGAAAGACTAACCAAGCCAGGAGATAAGTGGCCCATGACACACCCCCAAGGACAAAGGAAGACATTTGAGGAATCAAAACATTCCATGTGAAATAAGCCCACAGAAGTCCAGGGAAAACTAAAATAAGAGACTGCTAATGTGAAAGCAAAATAATCTAATGTACATTAAGGGAAAATATTGGACAACCATGGTAAATGCTCTCAAATTATAAAGTGTGGTCAATAATTAATTAATCAATTTTCTGTTTTTTTAATTAATTGAACACTTAAAATATGCATCTTGGAAAAAATTACATTAACTGAAGGGAAGCTTTGCCATGTAGGGAAACTTGCGTTCATACTTCCTATTGTACTCACACATGGTGTGAGTGAGGGAAGCAGCCAATGGGAACACTGTGGATCACACATGCTGGGCAGGTTTTAACTAAAGTTAACTCATTCTGCTGGCCATGGTAGTGCTTGTTCTTAATCCCTGCACTCATGTGACAAAGGCAGGCTTGTCTCCAGTATGGGCTCTAGGCCATCCAGGACCATACAGCAAGACCCTGTCTCAAATGAAGAAATATGAGGCTGAAGAGATGGCTCAGTGGATAAGAGCAGTGGCTATTCTTCCAGAGGACCTGAGCTTAATTCCCAGAACCTACATAATGACTTACGGCTGTAACTCCAGTTCCAGGGATTCTGACACTTTCTCATAGACATCAACACAGGCAAAGAAACAACAAACATAGAAATAAAACAAAGCAAAATAAAGAAGTGACTTTGCTTCTTGTAAGATACCCGACTAAGTTTAGACCTTTCATCCAGAGGTGGATTAGAAAATATCCTTGACATAAATATTTGATAATCAAAGTTGACAGTGGTAGCACACACCTTTAATCCCAGCACTTGGGAGGCAGAGGCAGGCGGATCTCTGTGAGTTCTAAACCAGCCTGGTCGACTGAGCAAGTTCCAGGACAGTTGGGGCATCACAGAATAACCCTGTCTCAAAAACAAACAAATAAAAACTAAACTAAATAAAATAAAAACGTTTTAAAACATTGAACAGATTTCCACTGTATTTGCAACATCTACTGTTATTTAGAGTAGATTTAAATAAAGTATACAAAGTGCTTTTTTCTTGACTTTATTCCTAAGTGGCAGCTTTGCCCACCGTACAAGTCATATGCACAGATCACATAAAACTTGTATGTGGCACATCAAGCCTCCAAGCAGCTCTGAAATTTGTTAATATTTTATTTTCCACAGTCAACCATCCAAGCCACCATATGCTTGGAGTTTTCCCTTCCATGGAGATTGCTTTGCACACCTCAATATAAAGCACAAGTCTTGGCTTCTTGGCCTCTTCATCAAGGCTAAGAACACTCAGTTATTGGGAAGTTTAGCTCCAAGAAGTAGGAATTGTAAGGCAAATGGGGAATGCACATCTCTGCAGGTCAGACACAAGGATAAATAACAGTTTCAAAGCCACAAAACCAATTTTTAGGCCTTACTTATAAACATCTTATCTCTGGTGGATTCTATTTCCTAAGTGAGAAGATTTCTGAGAACTTTCTTATCTATTTTCATTTCTGAATACTAAAATGGAGTAAAAATTTAAGCCAAATAAATAATTTAGACTCCATTATACTGCAAATTCTATAATTAACCTCTTTAAAATTTAAAAATAAGGACCTGGAAAGATAGCTCAGTAGTTAAGAGCATGGGCTGCTATTCCAAAGGGCTCAGGTTTGATTCCCAGCACACATGGGGAAGCTCACAACTGTCTCTTTCTCCAGTTCAGAGGATCCCATCCCCTTTTCTGGCCTCTGCTAAAACTAAGAATGCACATGATGCACAGGCATCATATAGACAAAAGCCCAAACACATAGAATATTAAAACACAATTATTATAAAAACTAAAAAGAGTAGCAATGGGCAGAGCCAGAAAGCTCATATTGTTTTCTGGCTCAGGCTCTTTTGCTGCTCCCCTTGAACAGAACCTAGCAGGTAACAGAGTGTGGCCTTCTATTTTGGATGAGTCATTGTCTAAGGACTGTTGACAAACTACCATGGGAAAATAGGAAAGAATCTCTAAAACACATGCTGGGAGGATGAAACCAGGCAGTATATAATACACAGAAGAAATGACTCAGGAAATAGATGGCTTCTTTCAAATGTTCAAAGGACTCTTGTAGCAGTATAAACATTCTTTGGCCATGATTTCATAGGCATGGTTTCTGAAAGCAAACCCAGAACCACTGAATAACCAGTACTGAATGAGAAATAAATCACAGCCCAGAAGAATAATGAACAAGGTCTTTCTATTTTTATGATAAAACTTATGAATAAATAATTTATGTACTTAAACTATATCCATTTAAAAATACAACCCAATGAATTGTAACAGCTATATATAAATTCAGGAAGTCACCACCTTAAAATAAAGCACTACAGATTATTTCCAGGACCCCTGAAATACTCCTTCCCTTCCATCAGCTGCCCTGTCTGTCTGGGCCCCCAGGAATCACTGATCTGCTTAAGTTTTAAGAGCTAGTTAAAAACAAGCCTAAGTTATCTCCTAATTTTTTTATAATTAGTAAGAACTCTCCATGTGGTTATTTGAGAGCTTGCAGGCAGGAGAGAAAAATCAAAATCTGCCTACAAAATGTGTGGGCTTGTTTCTAACTAGCTCTTATGACTTAAATTATCTCATATTTTTATTAATATATGTTCTATCACATGGCTTTTTACCTCTATACTATCTTGTGTGTCTGACTTATTCCAAGTCTATCTGGCTTCTCTGCCCTTCTTCCCAACATCCTCTCTGACCCCAAAATCCTGCATGGCTATTGGCCATTCAGCTTCTTATTAAACCCATCCAAGTGACACATATTCAGTGTACAAAAAGATTATTCTATAACATACACACACGCATTATATCTGAGACTGACAGGTTCTTACTATATAGCCTTGACTGGCCTGGCCTGGCCTGGCCTAGAAAGTGTAGACCAGGCTGACCTCTAACTCATAGAGATCCTTGTCTCTGCCTCTCAAGTGCTTTGATTAAAGGCATGCACTACCTCCCCTTTTCCTATATATTTATTCAACTTGTTATACAATGGTGTCATTTTTGCTTCTCAAAACTCATGCATGTTTTAGAAGAACTCACAGAAAATTTAGCTTTCTATATTTTCCTATATATTCAGCATTTTGCCTGCTCCTTGTTTCTTTCCCAAAGTCAAGGTTTTAGTTGATGTGCTTCAGTTTGAAGTTTCCTTTAATAGTTCTTGTACCATGGGTTAGATGAGAATTTTCCTTGGGGGTCTTCATCTGAAAATGTTTATTCTAACTTCTTTTCAAATAATTATTATCTTTATTATTACTATTTTGTTATTGTTGTTTGAGACAGAGCTGCTCTGTAGCTGACCTTGAATTCACTGTATTCCTGTCTTGGCCTACAAAACATTTTACCTGGATATAGAGTTCTCAGGGTTTGTTCTGCTAGCACTTTGAAGATGTCTGTGCTGGTCCATTTAGTGTCAAGTTGACACAGTCAACTGAGAGAGTAAACCTCAACTGAGAAAAATGCCTCCATGAGATCCAGCTGTAAGGCATTTATTTTCTTAATTAATGATTGATGTGTGAGGGCAAAGCCCATGCATGGTGGGTGGTTCCATCCTGGACTAGTGGTCCTGGGTTCTATAAGAAAGCAGGCTGAGCAAGCCATGGTAAGCAAGGCAGTAAGCAGCACCCCTCCATGGCCTCTGCATCAGTTCCTGCCTTCAGGTTCCCCACCCTACATTGCTTTTTGATCATGGTGTTTTATCACAACAAAGGTAAATATTGTGATATGTTATATATTTAATAAAGCAGTCTTGAATATCAGATAACAGATCCACCTACAGTCAATCCAGGAGGGTCAGATGATGGTGACTCACACCTTTAATCCCAGAGAAGGGGAAGACCAGAATGGTGACCTACGCCTTTAATCCCATAACTCCATAGACAGAGATCTTTCTGTGTTTCTGTGAGTTCAAGGCTGACTACCAAATAATAGTAACTCACACTTTTAAACTTAATCTGTGAAATAACTAGGCAAAGAAGGTATTTAAGGTGGGCATAGGAAGACAGATCATTATGTACAAGCAACTGGAGAGAGGCTGAGGAAGCTGGAAGATAGCGGGCTAAGATTTGACTGTGGTCTGTTTCCTATTTCTAATATTCCAGCTTTTCCCCGATATCTGTTTCTGAGTTTCATTTAATACAAGAATAGGAAACTCTATGTTAGTAAGTTATATTGTGGCCACTGTGGCTTCTGACAAGAAATCTTTGATGTCTGAACCATATTTGTTGCGAAATAGATGTACACTGTGACATGATGTGTTGCTATGTTCAGTGTAATAAAAAGCTGAATGGCCAATAGCTAGGCAAAAAAGATAGGTGGACTTCTGGGTAAAGAGAGGAAAAGGAGAGAAATGCCATCAAGAATTGGAATGAGTTGGACACAAGATGGGAAAGTGGTAAAAGCTATGTAGTAGAATATAGGTTAATAAAACATATATATGTATATATGGGTTAATTTAAGTTATAAGAGCTAGTGGGACAAGCCTAAGCTATAGGCCTAGCATTCACAATTCATAAGAAGTCTCCATGTCATTATTTGTGAGCTGGCTGGTGGGACAGAAAGACTCCTTACAGCTACCTGTTGCCTTATCTTGAATGTATCAGGTTCCTCTGGGGGAAGAGATTTATCTTTGGTTTTCAGCATGTTAGGCTTGGATTTCTTCAAGTCTATCCTGTCCGGGTCTACTGAGCTTCCAGAGGCTTGGTGAGGAAACAAGCATCTTATTTTCAGGTTGAGACACTGTCTGTTGTTTCTTCACACCCATGTGCTGGTCTAGTTTTTCTTTCCTCTGGAAACTCCTGCTAACATGTGTTTGACTTTTTGGCTTTGCCCAATGGGTCCATCAAAGGTCTGTTAATTTTTTCCAGGCTTTCCTACATTCCTTCTTCGGTTTTAATTATTTTATTGGGCTTTTAGTTTTGCTCCCTCCCTGTGTTATCTCCACTCTGACATGCCCATTGAATCTATAATCTCACATACATGACACTTATTTTGGAGGAGATATTCGTGTCTGGTGAGATACAATACACACACACACCACTGTCTTGTCTTTATAGTGCGTATAATGAAGACTGTAGATGTCAGGCATGAGAAAAAGCCTCTGAAAGATGGAGAGAAGACAGAGCACGCTGGGCCTCAGGACATAAGGAACCAGATGGTGGTCAATCCTGTTGTATTTGTGTCTGTTTCTGGTTCACATCTTCTAACTCATAAGAGGCTGAAGGACTTATCAAACTTGAAACACCAACTGGCACATACCAAAAACAATAACAAAAATTTACCAGAACAAAAGTCTCTTTTTTCCAGCTAAAGAACCAGGAAAATGTTAGACAACAGCCTACACTACCAGAGCAACGTGGAATTTTTTCTTTTAATTTTACTGCCAAGTGATGAGAAAAGGCTAGGTATGTGCCAGGATTCCCACACTTGACAGGATCTAACTAGGTCCTCTACCCACTGTGGTGTCCATGATGCCTAAGAGAGAAGGCAGAGCTCCTTCTCCCAGTCCCACCTGCTATTGTGCTGTCAGTAAAGGTCAGCTTGTCTAACTTATGAGGACCAAAGATGAGATCTTGTAAACAGTAAGAGAGATGAGCAGGCAATTTGAATGGCAGCAGTTTCTCACCCAGACCATAGAGAACAAGATGAACAGCATAGTGTCCCTCCAGTACCGGAGGGAAAGGACAGGCTTGCTGGCTCCAAATCTTTCTTAACTTGGAGTCAGGTAGGTAGGGGATGCAAGGTTAAAAAAAGAACAACAATAAAAAAAAAACAAGAGTTGTTCTGTTTACTGGGTGAGAATCTGCCCTGGTTAGGCTTGGGCCTTCATCCTAGGACATTTTTGGCATCACTGCCATCTGAGGGTTGCTCTGGGATCTAACCATTTCTTAGTAGTCACTGGGATAGCTTCATATTCTCTTTTAATTCTTTATTTTATTTGACAGGGTCTTCCTGGAAACCTCAGGCTGACATCAAAGTCTCTATGTAGCCAGGCTGGTTCTGACCCCTCTGTGTAGCCCAGCCTGGCTCAAAGTCACGACAATCCTCTGACCTTGGCCTCCTGGACTCGGGATTTACAGGCATGTGTCACTACACCCAACTTCTATTTTCTTTATATTGTCTACATCTCTTGCAAAATTCAGAATGTTTGCTTATCTATTCTAATGATTTGATTTAGGGTAGGATGAGACAGAAAGTTAAATTATAGATTTATAAATCCTGACTAAAGATAAATGAGAATTGGGAATAAAAATTTTCTGAATTTGTAAAGTACATTACTAGTTTCAGATTTTAATTTTAAAATTTTGAGACTGTTTTGTGGCAAATGACATATACAACTACAGATAAAGTTCACCTCAGTGTGATGTGGTGTGTGTGTGTGTGTGTACATACATGTGTGGTACTGGAGATTGCACCCAGGATTTTCAGTGAGTGTTCTTTCTACATGGGACTATACAATACCTCCAGTGGCTGTATTGTTTTTAACAGTATATGTAAAGACCTTAACAGTTTTGTTTGCTCCCTCTGCTCTCCCCAGGTGAATATTGCCAAATATTCACTAAAATCCATTTTCTCATCTTCCATACAGATGAAGTTATGACTGAGCTCACCGTGCTAGGGATGAGACTGGGAGCTCCAATGTGCTTGAACTCCTACCAATAAAATCGAGTTAAAGTGGAGTGTGCTGCATCTGACACAGACATTAAGATGCACACAATTTCTACCAGCTAGATCCTACAGTGACCCCATGTGCCTGTACAGAGCACAGCAGTGCCTTTTAGGGAAAGATATACAAGCAAACAATAACAGTACAACAATTGGGTAGTCCAAGCTAGAGCAGACAGACCATGAACAGGCCTCACAGGTCACAGAGGAAGCAGAATGAAGCACAAAGGCTGTATCATATGCACAGTCAATGAATGTTCAGTTGGTCATTTCTTCTACAATCTATATAAAGAGAAAAAATATAACTTTTGTATAAGAGTCATAAACAAACAATAGTACATCTGAAATACAGCTAATGCCAGTGTATTTATAGCTTCTACACTTGATCTTAGCCAAAATGTCAAGTGATAGTTATTTACATCTAATCTTTTTAAAACTTGTGACCTTAATACATCTTTTTTTACTCTAAATTATGTCTCACATAAATCTGTCTGAGAGATATTTGAGGAGGAATCAACAGAGCCTGAGTTTTCTGTGATTCTGCAGCCCTTTAATCATAGTGTTCCCAGAACAGAAGAATGGGATAGGGTAAAACTGCCCCAGGGAACCCTCTGCTTTGGTGCACTAAACCACAGTCCTGGAGCAAAGTCTATTTTCACAGCAGCTACAGAGTCCTTTCTAAAGCACTGCCTCAGCTTTAATATTTTAAGCTCAACACCTTAGGAGATGGTGGGTTACTCTGTTCCCTCTGGACGATTCTGCTTTGATGGGTTGTTTTAGGTCCTGGGGTCTCAGTTCATTGCCTGATGGGTTCACAGGAACATTTCATAGTTGCTGATGGGATCCATGTGCACTTCTATCAAGCTCTTGGATTTAGGTTTTCTCTCAGTGTGCTTCTTTGTTTCATCTCAGATTTTGAAATAATTTTCTTATGAGTCCTCAGACAATTTTTTATTACTGGAAGTGGATGAAATACAAGTAGAAATATTATTATACTTCACTTTTGACCTAAGCACTACAATAGTTCTTTTGAAATCTATAACTTTTATGACTGAGAAGTTCATAGACTTTGATTTCTTGCAAAAGAAGGTTAAGTTAACCAAAATATATTATAGAGAACTTACAACCTGAAATGATGCTTTACAAAATGTGCACACAGTTGATGCTTAATGAATTCATTAATTTCCTCTGAGATCATAAAGAATTTCTTCCTTCTCCTTACAGAAGCATCACTGTGTTTAGGTTACTCTTGAAACTCTTATGGTCTTGGAGTAATGCCTAATTGACAAATGATTTGTTTTAACTTATTCCTGAGTTTGTTATTGGAGAGGGTCTGTGGGGGAGAAACAGGCTGTGACTAAGTGTGGGCATTGGCAATACATAGACCTCGTTGGAGCTTGTTGCTCCTAGAAACCACTGTACTCCAGTGTCTTCACCTATGAAACAGAAGAAGCAATACTCACCCCAAACAATGTGGATAAACTGTGATTACCCAACTTACATTGTGAGGGGTATGGTGGTGATATATTGTATATTAATAAAATCATCCTGGAATATCAGAAAACAGACTCAAGCAATGAAGGTCGGAGAGCAGTGACCCACACCTTTAATCCCATCACTCAGGAGACAGAGATCTGTCTGGATTTCTGTGAGTTCAAAGCTTAACAGCCAAGCGGTGGTAGCTCACACCTTTAATCCTAACTCTAGGGTTATGTTACAGAGTTGAGCCAGGAAGTAAAACAGCTGGGTGCGGGAAAGATATATAAAGCAGGAGAAGAAAGAGATTCATTCATTTTGTAGAAGCGACTAGTCAGGCTGAGGCCCCGTGAAGATAGTATTTACCATGTTTGGCCTAAGAAGTTGGCTGGGTGAGAAACAGACTGTGGTTGGTCTGTTTCCTCTCTCTGATATTTCAGCTTTTTCCCAATATCTGGCTCCAGGTTTTCATTATATACTAACCAGAATTTATGCAATAGGCTATTAGGCTATTAACTGCATTATTATCAAATATTTGAAGTGTTACATGTTAAAAGTAAAAACTTAGGTTTTACTACATTTATGAAGGAATGTCTCTACTTATGTATAACCAAAGGATTTATTCTATATGTGATATTAACATGAGAAAGTTGTTATTCTCTTTTTCCATTTTCATTAGTATGCTATTATGTATAGATATGTGTTTTGTATATATGTGGGAGCATGAGTGTACACATAAGCACATGAAGGCCTGACACTGATGTTCGGAAATCATCATCAATCACTTTTTTAGCTTATTCATTGAACCAGGGTCTCTCAATCAAACCCAGGAAAACTTGAAAGAACCCTTTACACATCTCTGGATCTTCCCCATTCCTGCCTCCACCATGTCATGTCATTTCTCTCTGAAACTCTTTCACATGAAGCTTAACTTTTTCAACTCAGAGATTCTTCCAGATTCCACCTAACTCTTGCCTCCCTGTGCTGGAATCCAGGAACTCTGATGATGCACACACTGCCTGCCATGAGGACCAAGAAAAGAGCTCACAATGCAAGTAAACTAGACTCTCGTCCTTCTGGTGGACACTTCCCTAGGCAGGGATCTCACTAGCCCACTCTGCAGCTACATGAGTCAGCTGATGGAGTCACAACTGATGAGGACAGAGGTGTTCACAGATTTAACAAGAATACATGTCTCACTGGATGGTGGTGGTGCTCACCTTTAATCCCAGCACTCAGGAGGCAGAGACAGTCGGATCTCTGACTTCTCTGACTTCCAGGCCAGCCTGGTCTACAAAGTGAGTTCCAGGATGGCCTGGGTTACACAGAGAAACCCTGTTTTGAAGAAAGTGAAAAAAAAAATCATGTTTCCCAGGGATAAAATTTAAGAGTGCAGAAGAACTAGGGTGATACTGTGAGTATCCCTGCTGGATGGGAATGAGGAATGGAAGCAGTAAGAGGCAGTACATTGTAACTCCTGTGAGGGTCTGAGGAAGTCATTTCTCTAAAGAACCGCACAGGTGTCCCCATAGACACCAGTCTCTAGAAAGCCGCTGCAGAGAGGGCAGATGCTCAGGAACATCTCTGAGATAAGCAGTCATGCACAGAATTTTCAGCAATGGGTTCAACCAAGTAAAAAGAATAATGCCTTTTCTGCTTCATTTCTCCTCCCTGCCCTCAAGCCGAGAAACCTGGGGGAGGGGGAGGGGGAGGAGCAGACAGCAGAGGGGATGAGGCTCCTGCCTCTCTGACCTTGCTCTTAGTTAGAGCAAGCCGAGGTTCTAGGAGCAGAAAAGAAAGGACTGGTGTTTAAGATACCTAGGCCAATTGTTTGATACTAGAAACCCACAACTCTCTAGCGTAGATGCTGCTGAGAAGGCAAGAGCGGAGGGAAATAAATAACATCACGGCATGTCTATCACCCAGGGAGTTCAGTCTCTTTTCTAAGTGCTTATATGTCTGTCTCAGAACAGAGTAACCAGTGTGTAATAGTTATTAGGTCAATATTCAATAAGTAAATCTTGATTACTTGAAATTATATTTTTCAGTTAGCATGTATAAATCAAAATTTTATGTTACACTAAAACTTAACCATTATAAAGCACTTGCATGCTTTAACATTTATTTTGATCAAAGAAACTCTAATATAGTCTACAATATGAAGCTGATGTGCATGCGTGTGTGCATGTGTGCGTGTACATGTGTGTGTGTATGTGTTGCTAGAGATGTAACCAAGGGCCTTATACATACTAACCAAGTACTCTGCTGTTGAGCAGTAGTTCATATACCTGCTTTTATTTTGTGTGTAACAGGGTCTTACTGAGTTAGACTTAGGCTAGCCCAGAACTTACTCTCTGTCCACTTTCTGTTATCTATATCTTTAATACATATATTATTTTTAATTAGATGTGAATGTGTATCTTTCTGTAGGGGGTAAAAATGTGAAAGGATGTCTATAAAGGTCAGAAAAGGGCACTGTATCCCTGTAGCTGGCTGGTGCTACAGGAGGTTGTGAGCCACTGGATATGGAAGCTATAAACTGCGTTGGGTCCTCTGAAAGAGCAGTACTTGATCTTAACCACTGAGCCATCTCTAGATCCTATACATTTTCATCTATATCCTAAACCTTAATTCCATACTTCCTTATCCCAACCCATGGATAGTGTGATACTTTAAATGTAATTGGCCTCCATAAGCTCATAGGGAGTGGCACTAAAGTGTGGCTTTGTTGGAGTAAGTATGGCTTTGTTGGGGAAAGTGTATCACTGATGGGGCAGGCTTTGAGGTCTCCTATGCTCAAGATTCACCCAATATCTCAGATCATTTCTTGTTGCCTGCAAGTCAAGATAAAAAACACTTGGCTACTTCTCCAGCACACTACCATGTCATGCCATGATGATAATGGACTAAAACTATGAAAATGTAAGCCACTCCAATTAAATGTGAGAATGAAGTGTGTTACAGTCAACAAAGCTGAATGGAGTTGGAGATCTGAAGAGCGTTTTGATATCAGACACGGAGGTGCAGAGTTTGGAGTTTGCCCAGCTGTTTTTTTAAGTGAACAGGACAAACTCCATTTTGAAAAAGAACTTCATTTTAAACAGAACTTGGCCAAGGACTGAACTTAGCTTCATTCAGTTCCATAAAGTTTTAAAAATAACCACAAATGGCACAAAACAGCTCAGGGCCCCAGTCAGGCCCTGAGACACCAATGTATAAAAAGTTTTGGTAAACAGTATCAGTGGGGCTCCAAATGTCCTTGCAACAGCTGATGGAAACTCTCCAAATTCTCCTAGACCTGAACTCCCTGGGTTTTTTTTTTGTTTTTGTTTTTTGTTTGTTTGTTTGTTTTCTTTTCTTTTAACTCTTCACTGTGAGGGTTCAGGACAGAGCTGATCCACCCACTTCATCAGAGTGCTGAGAGTTAGCCCAAGCCTGGGCTTGTAATCAGTAAGGACCTCTGTACTTACACTGAATATGTGGTTTTGTAGTGGTCTTGCTGGAGTGGGGTAGGGGGTCGTGACATGGGCCCAACGGTTTTCAGTCTTGCTTTGGTACAGTATTTCCTCATTATACTCCCTTTCCTAAATTTTAGAATGGTAATATATATCCTGTGCCATTATATGTTGGAAGCTTGTGATCTTACTTTTTATTTTGATTTTACAGGGGATTACAGTTAAAAGATCACATGAATCTCAGAAGAGATTTTGAACTTTAAACTTATAAATAAGTTATAGACTATGAGGACTATCGAAGTTGGACTGAATGCATTTTTGCATTATGATATGGCTTACAGGAAGTTAAGGTTACAGGTTAGTGTGGAAATTTGAATGTAATTGGCTCCCATAAGGGAATGGTACTACTGGGAGGTGTGACTTAAAGTAAATATGGCCTCACTGGAGGAAGTGTCTTACTGTTTGGGTAGACTTTGAAGTCTCCTATGCTCAAGATACCACCTAGTATCTCAAGATCACTTCCTGTTGCCTGCAATTCAAGATGTAAAACACTTGGCTTTTTCTCCAGCACCATGTCTGCCTGCATACCACCATGTTGCATCATAATGATAATGAACTACACCTATGAAAATGTAAGCCACCCTTATGATTTTTTTCCTTTACAAGAGTTGACATAGTTATGGTGTCTCCTTATATAGCACTAGAAACCCTAACTAAGACAGATGGTATCCCCAATTTTGTCTCTTTCCCTAGCACCAATCTTAGCATCCTTCAAGATGCAATTCCTAAAGCTGCAGCAAAAATAAAACATACCCAAATCATCACTACTTTTCTTTCAAAGCTTCCTTATTTTTTTTTAAATCTACACAGACAATATATCCTATAAATTAGTACCACCTCCATTTACAGGAAGATTTTCTTTTTAAAAAATTTTTAAAAAATTATTTATTATGTATACAGTATTCTGTCTGAATGTATTCCTGCAGGACAGAAGAGGGTGCCAGACCTCATTACAGATGGTTATGAGTCACCATGTGGTTACTGGGAATTGAACTCAGGATCTCTGGAAGAACAGCCAGTGCTCCTAAACTGCTGTGCCATCTCTCCAGCCCCAGGAAGATTTTCAGTGTACTAGATGTCTTAATTCTAATTCCAAATGTCCATGACATGTAACTTTCTCAGAACTAGATCAGAGATTTCTACCTGGTCCAGATGACTATGAACAAGGCACAGACTCTAGAAACATACATACAGTGACCTAGGAGACATTCTTACCTTCTGAAGAAGAACATACTGTGTGGCACAATGAAACACTCCTTTGACCATATCATACCCCTTTTCAAAATTCAATTCTTTAACTGACAGTCACAACCTCTCAGAGTTGGACTCCAGAGTACTCTGAACCTTCTCTCCCTGCTTCTCTGATGGATCATAACCGTAAAGGCCCTAATCCACCCACAGTCCCCAATGCTCTCCACAGAACTGCACTGTGAGCTTATTTACAATGGATCAACATGCATGTGTTGTCAGTATACTAAATGCATGGTTTGGGTAACTTGATTTATGTAACCCTGAACAATTTCCATTGTGTTATTTTAAGAAAATGTAAGAAATCATACCAAACCTGTTCTGACCCCATACATGTCCTCATTTTAATTTTTAAACCAAAATATAGTAACCGTGTTTTTGTTTTGTTTTTTGTTTTTTTACTTGTATCGTTTCCTAAAAGTACAGTCCAGACTAGGAAGAAAAAACATACTAGTTATTTTGTATGATCTGATTGTTGGAGTTCTAAGAAAATCAAATTTTACTGTATTCCCAAATCCAGCCTTACATGGGTACAA
This sequence comes from Sigmodon hispidus, assembly GCA_004025045.1. NCBI lineage: Eukaryota > Metazoa > Chordata > Mammalia > Rodentia > Cricetidae > Sigmodon > Sigmodon hispidus. The sequence continues at coordinate 1,872 of PVIH01022674.1, read as the reverse complement.
TAACTTGGGCTGAATTGTGAAGCCAAATGCAATGTTTTACCTCTGGGATCTTCTGTCCTCTAGACAGTGCTGTTGTTAAGATGAGATAAAACATGTTTTATGTGCTGTGGGTGCTCATATTTGTGGCGAGCCACTTTCTGGCCTGCAGAATGACGAGTCACCACATGCACGATTCTTCTCGGATCACACTTTATTGGAGTACAGTTCAGTTGAGGTAGAATGGTGGAAGAAAGACCCCATGCCTGAAATGCAGCCTGCTTATATAGGGAAACTGGGACGCGTGTAGCCATATGATTGGCGCCCAAAGTAATGCCTCATTACCATATAGTTGGTGATAGGTCCAAAGTAATGCCTCATTAGCATATAGCTGGTGATAGGTGGTAAGGAGTGCCAAATTAGCATAGTCCGGGATCACATCGGATAGGTCACTACTCAGTGCCTAATTAGCATAAGCGGCAGAGGTGCAATAGCTGGGGAACATGATGCAATGTTCCAGCAAGTTGTGCAAGGGCCAACTGCGCCCTACATCTCCCCCTTTTTGTTTTTCTAATGGCACAGACAGGATATAGCCCATACAGGTGTTCATCTCATGATGTGCCCACCGCTCAAAGGCTGTTTCCTGCTGCCAGGATCCTCGAGACGCCTTCCTGCGTGCAAGGCCAGTGAGGGCAGCAAGGTGCAAAGGCCGCCTCAGAGAATGATTCCCTATAGAGGTGCAATGGCAGCTAAAGCCTCTTTGTGCAAGGGCAATCATTATAAGTCACTAAGGGCAGAGAGCCAGGCTGCGGGGGAGTGCCCTGCATCAACAGCCAAGAGTGCTTGAGTGAGTAGGACCTTTTCACGATGTGCTCTGATGCGAATACGGCAAACCAGCCAGAGGCAAAAAACAACCCCAAATAAACAGCAGACTTCAAAGATTCCCACTCCCACCCACTCCTTGAAAAAGGAAAGGGCAGAAGTGAGCCAAGAAGTAAAGTCCCCAAGTGTAACAGGCTCCAATCTTGTAGCATTCAAACGTGCGATCTGGAACTTTTGCTTGAGGATCATCTTTTCGGCCTCCACAAACCAATTCCCACTTAAAAATTCTCCAATTCTTCAACTTTCATTCAAAGCATCTGAAACAACAAGAGGGGTAACACAAACATGCCCTAACTTCTGTACACAGCCCACTTGTATTAGGCCATATACATCTTCAATAACCTAGTAAATTTACTCTTTCATTGGTGGCAAGGATACCACTCAGCAAATGGGAATTAAACTGTGCTTGCTCCTCTAAAATTTGCGAAGTTTGAGCTAAAATATCATTAATTTCCTGGGCAGACTTGACTTGGCTGGCCATGGTTACACCTGCAGTAACTGCTGCAGTCGCTGAAATGGCAATGGCAGCCACAATAGCGGCCGTAATGCCGAAGTCCCTCTTATGGCGTAACAGACTCATCATAGGGAACTGCTCTGGGTCAGTTTCCACAGGCATGGGGACAAAGGTAGGCATTCTAACAACTACTGCTGTAGTCACCACTGATCCATTCCAACACTCTGCCAACCAACAACTGCCTGAAACGGTGCAGTTTTTACTAGAGTTAGTCAAGAGAAACATAAAAGGTGACTTCAGACACACCAAAGCTGCTGACCCTGTGTAATTGCTAACCTCGTTGTTATAAGATGTTAATTTCAATTTCATCCTTGTTCCATTACCTGACTTCACCACACCTGACACATTATAAACCTTACCCAAGGATCCTTGCAAGTTCACAAGAGCAGAAACATCCGCACTGGCCCCTGCCTCATTAATCAATACCCAGGAAAAGAATGGCCATCCTTCAGTAAACCAAGTTGTGTTATCAGATTTCTCAACATTTCCCATATAGGGCC
>PVIH01022673.1:0-26598 GCA_004025045.1 Sigmodon hispidus | reverse complement strand
ATACTCTTTGGCAGCTGGCCGAGCATGGCTGTGAATGGAAGTTTCCAGAATTATGTGGGACTAGTGTACAATATCAGAACTTTATTCATGCTGTAAATCTGTCTAAACAGTTGTCAAGTTATCTTTTAGGAAACTGGATTGGTGAATTCGAAAACTTGACGGCCCAGCTGAGAGTGACCATGGTGATCGTGAATTCTACTGGAGTGGATGAGGACCTGGCAGAAGGACTGGCGTCCTGGTTCTCCTCCACTATGGATCACCAGAAAGAGTGGGTGGGAATGGGAGCTCTGGCGAGCCTGATGGTGCTGATATTCCTAGTTTGCCTGTGGTGCATTTGCCGTGTTAGGTTCCTTCAGTGTCAAGATGCAGCCACGGTTGTCCAAGCATTTTTCAGCCATTGGAGTCGATCAGTCCCCCTAAGTTTGTTTGGCCTCCCTAAAGGAGAAGCCTTAAGAATGTTTTGCAGGATGCGAGGCTTAGCACTGCACATGAGTACTCTGGCTTATGGGAACTCATGAGGAGTATGTCTGGTTGCATGCAGGTTGACACCCAACTGCCTGCCTCTGTGAAAAGGGTGTCAGACAGGTCAGGGATTGTCTGGGTGGATGACACCCGGAGCGATACTTGTACATGTTCCTTTTGTACTTCAGAGACTAGACCTCTGCTTCTGCCTGCCTTTTTTAATAAAGAAGGGGGAACTGTAGAGAGCTGCATTGTACCGCGCCCTAAAGATGGGGCGGGTTTCTGCTTTCAGCCCTCCCGAGGGCTAGTGCTCTCAGGAGTAAACAACTCCTTTTTTGGCTGTAGGCGAGGATGGTGGCTTGCTTCCGTGTCCTAGGACCTATGGGCTATGTCCCCGTAGCTTACTGGGGTTGGAGGCCCAGAGGGTATTTAGCCACAAGCGGGCTTCCCCCTGGGGTCGGAAGTCAGTAGACTCAGAAGATTGTCAAAAGGTCCTGAATAAACGGCTGGAGAGAAGAATCCTGAGTCGCGTTCTTCCTTGCTGGCGAGGTTGGGCGCGACATTCAGTAACTGTCAATTCATTGCTATTATTTACATATCTGCTTTTTAGTATTTACTAGGGAATCTCTATGAATGAATGAGGTAATAGGTGTAAAGTGAATTAATAAATCACCTTATTGGAAGTATGGAGGAAAAAATTGGGGACATGATGTAGTAGACCATCAACAGTGAGAATAAAAAGGAATAGTTAGGCCCAGGAATGCTGCTGGACTGGGGATCCTGGCACGGTGGAACCTCTCAGAGAGAAGTCATGGTTGGGGACCATATCCCTGCTGCGAGGGAGCTCAGGGATAGCCCTGTCCCCAGGGCTGGCTCCTGACCAGCTAGGCCCGGTATCAACACTCCTTGCATTTTCAAGAAACCTGACTGAATGCCTTCTGGAAGGTCACACTCTCCTCTGCTCCCTTCTTTCGCTCCTCCAGACCCCTCCTGGTCCTTTCCTCTTCCTTCTCTACATGGTTGCTGAACCCCATATTGATCCAAGCCACTTAATGGCTTCTGGAGTAGGGCCCTTCTCTACCCACAGGTGTCTCCCTCAAGAGGTGCAGAGATGCTCGGCATCCCATTCCAGTGAGCTCTGGTGGGCAACGCTCAGTTCAGCAATGAATTACTTGGGTGGGTTTTACACTTGCCTCCACATTCCTAGCAGCCCCCAGCTTTTGCTAGGAAAGACAGTTTAGTGGGAAAAATTCATGGACGAAATGTCACCCAAAGACTGAAGTAGAATTGGCCTCGGAAAAACAAGACAGATGAATAGAACTCAGAAGAGTCACAACAAACAAGACTGTAAATTGCGGTCTCTGGGCAGATGGGAATCCTGGAAAACAAGACGGCTCAAACACAAGATAAGTGTATTCTTGAATAGGCTGGCTGGGGTCTGCTGTGACCTACCCTGATTCCGTTCTGGATTATGTGGAACGATGGTGTTGTGGAGCCCAGAGCCTGAGTCAATCAGAAGCAACATTAGAAAGAATGTAGATTCTATGGAGTTTGGATTACAATGAGTAGGAACTCCTAGAGTGCCCCACCCCGGCTGAGAACTTACTGGTCCAATGTCTAACCATGGGGATGTGAGCCTTCCACCCCATGACCATGCAAGGATTCTGTCTCAACTTTGGAGTGCCGTTGAATTAAATGAAGACATTCCACCCTGTCACTATATCTTCTAGATTGCTGTTTTCCAAACACTGTTTTACCAATATGATAGACACACACTTGCTTTTAAATACTGTAATATATTTAAGTTACTGACTGTGACAGTATGCCATTAACAAATCATAAAATGAAACTGGTGTTCTATCATAATCTAACTCCACATAGAAATGTATGTTTGTGGTACACCTAATATATGAACCGAGCTCCTGGAAGATATTGGTAATAACCCTCAAGGTGTTCTTAAATGGTCCCTTGAACAGAAAGTTTAGTAATTGCTCTCATGAACGCCTATAAAATCCTCTCCTCACTCTTGATAATTGAATGTGTCAAATGAATGGCTTTGGATCTAAGGCTTCAGAATCTAATGGGAAAATCTCTGTCAAATGTTATTATAGAAAGATATTGCTCCATTTTCTTTCTTAATGTATAATTTAACTTTAACTACCATTTTAGGTTGAAGTCCCTAAAAATCAGATTTAAAATAAAAATGTGCTGGTACTTCATTAAGAATACAATGTATCCTTGAGGAGTAGCAAAGAGGAATATAAAAGCAGAAAGTATGCCTTAGCCTTAATTTGAGAACTGAAATAAAGGATGTTTCAAAATATAACATGTATAAATTTTACAAATATTAAGTAATTTAGATGTTTTTAAATTAAGGCTTTAAAAGGCCCAAACATCCTGAACTCTAGGTTAGTGTAAGAGTATGCACATGGATTGATATCTTTAGAGTAAGTGACTTTCTCTTACTGAACTAATTTATTTTTTATTCATACTGTAATGCAACAATAAATCTACAATAGTAGAAGACATACGGATTAGACAAATTTGTGTATCTCATTGGCCTATTCACAATTTAAATAAAAATGGGTATTGCTTTATTAAAAACAACATAAAAGTAAATATGCAAGAAAAATTCATTATTATACAGCATAGTGTTAGACATAGCTACCTTCCATGAATAAGTCTAGGCATGTTAAAACCATGTGCATTCCACCAAACAGATCAAAGAAAAATATGTATGTAGTATCTCAAAAGTTGTTGGTAAGTTACTGATTCTGAAATTTCAGTAAATATTGGTTAGTTCTGACCCCTCCTTATTTTTCATATTTAATTTTTGTAAAATTAGTTTTTTGAAAAATAAAAATCAAATGACCACCTCTGTAAACTTATTCTTTAATGTGAGCTATTATGTAGTATATCAGTTTTGGTCATTTACGTTAGATCTATCTAAATTGCATATATAATAAACTTTGAGCTTTGCCAAAAATAGTTTTTATTTTGTCAATGACTTTTTGAATTGCAGAAATCAAACATAGAATTTGTTGTTTGACCATATGATTTGCGTTTGTATTCAAATGGGATTAAACCTTAATTAAGTGAGTAAGGTGTAGGTGACCATTGCCAATTACAGCAAAATAACTGTGGGTAGTAAAATGGAATTATTTAGTTATAAAGCCACAAGATAACATATAGATGGTAATAAAAATAAAATAAAGAATGTTACATTAAAAACTAGATAGAAAACTGAAATTTGGGTGAAGCTGTATATATTAGAAAAGCATAAACATGATTAAATATTTCTGTAACCTCAGTGTAGCATTTTATTATTTCATCTAAGGCTTCTTAATTCTCTTTTAAAATAAATGGATATTGCTATCAGTAAATTTTCTAAGGGAATAAATTATGTGGTGTTTTGTCATTGTTATTACATTCATATAAAATATAATTCTAAGAATATTCTCTTGACATCTTTTAGTATCATTGTCCCTATGCCCTTAAATCTGAAATCTCTAATGATGTCTTAATGGCACTTGGATTTTATGTATTGTCTTTTGAACATTAAAGAGGTGACACTGTTAATTATGATAGCTGGTGTTGGACTCCTTGCTATGAGAAATACAATTGGTGTGAAATTGACTTTGAACATCTTTCAAACAAGGAAGTGTGTCCTTGGAGTTTTCCTATAGTTATTATGACCTTTCTTTGAGTTTTCTTAATTTGTGTTTTATTTTTTTTACATAGTTTATAGGGAAGATTATTTCCTTTTTTTCTGTACCTTAGTAAACAAAATTGTAGATAAAAGATATAAAGGACTAGAATGTAGGATATCAAACACTTGAAGAATAGGGTGGTCCATATCACTTTAGAAATATATCCTTCTTTAAATGAACTTAATGACATTCCAGATTAGATGAGCAGGTTTTCTTTATTAATCTCCATGTTATACAATAACGCTAAAAAGATATTTATCCTCACATTCTTGTGACAGTATCATATGAACTGATATTTTTTTTACACAGATAGGAATGTCACTTCAAGAAATGATAAATTAAATATTGATTTCATTCAGTAGTACTTGTATTACATATCAAGTTCATAATTGTAAAAGTGGGATGCTATTTTATAATAGTAGTAAGAGTTTTGCTGAGGTGTGGTAGTGTACACTTTAAATACCAGAACTCTTGAGGAAGAGGCAGGTGAATTTCTCTGAGTTCAAGGTAAGCCTAATCTACATAGTGAATTCTACATAGTGAATTCCCAGATAACCAGCGCTACATAATAGATACTGCTTTTTAAAATATATATTGTATAAAAATTCAATTACTAATCAATATGACAAACTTTGTCATAACTATTTTTAACCATCTGGAGTGGGAATTGTCACTATTAGTACTATTAAATAATACCTTGAGATTTCTGTAACATATTATTCTTAATATTTTTATGCCCTAAAACTTAAAAAACATATTGAAAAATTATTTAACGTTCTAAAAATAAAATTTGACATGTATGAAAATTTATATACAACTTTAAAAGCCTGAGAACCCAAATTTCTAGTCTAGTGAGCTAAAAAATGTTAGCTATGAATTCATACACTGTGTTAGCTGAAATAAGAGAGCCATGCTAACTCTCTTAGTTAAAATACACACTAAAATACCTTTATTTTTTTACTAAAAAATATGTATTATGAAAAAACAAGGAAGATAAAGTTTATTATATAAAATACACATGGAGTTAGATTATGACAACAGTTGTAATAAAAACATAAAACACTTAAAATTTCAAATTTTTGAAACATAAAAGAAACTGTTTGTGAGATACGTAATTGATTTTGCATTTCAAAGTCAGTGTACTCAGTGTATCTTCCAAAACATAATTTTCTTCATTTCTTGAGCAGTAAAGTCATCATTAGTGACCCACAAACCTTAGCTGAACTAAATATGGTTCATATTCTTTCTGAGATAGGAGAACTTGAGATAGAGAAAGGAAAGCTGTAGTAGAGATGCTTGTACAAGTACATGGAAGGGAACATCATAAGGAATGGGTTCATGAGTCTTTTCTTTGTGACTTTAAAAAGATCCAAGTTCAAAATTAAGCATATTCTGATTTCAACTAAGCATAGAACCACATTAAAGACAGTTTACATTGATTTCTTCTTAGTACTTCCTCTATATCAAAGCATATAATCCAATAACCATGACAGAGGACAAACATCTGCCTATTGTAAATACCATTAGGATGTTAGCTGCCTTTTGCTCTAGCTGAAGTCTTATTGGCTCTGAAGGATTCTGCTCCTTTTGCAACCTTTTCTAAAGGCAATTGATTTTTAGATGCTTTTTTAGGTCACAGTCAGATGGCACACTACATGGTATTTTTCATTTTATACCCAGAGTAATATAATCTTCGTAGCCTCAAAAATCCCTGATCATTTAAGAATATTATTTTCAGCTTATTCAACTCCCCTTTTCTTCAATTTTTGCCAGCAATAATCTCTCCTCACATTCACTATGGTTCCCTATTTCCATACTATCCTGTAAATACTTATTCATGAGTAACTCTATAAAACAAACCACTCTTTCCTGTATCCATTTATAGTGCCTAAAATGCCCATATCTTTTTTATTGTATTGTCAAGTGTCCTATATTACCTTTATCCATTCTCACACTCTCAGCCACTCCTTTTTTTATTTTGTATTTATTTATTAGAACATGATTTTGCTATATAGCTTCTGCTCTCCAAGTTACAATCTTTCTACTTAAGCCCCTGTAGTGAGAGGCTGATAGGTTTGTATCACTCTACATTGGTATCTTGATATATTTCCTTATAATTCACTTATTGAAGTAGAATATGGATATTTTAAAGATCACAAACTAAAGACTCATGTCCTCATTCCCTGCAAATTTCCCTTTCATATACTTGTTCAAATACCTCTACTGTATTTTAGATGCTCTCTTAAGTCTTAAAAAACTTCTTATATAATATTCCTATGACCTCTTCTTTTCATTTCAGACTTCCTTAGATCATCATAAGTCAATACTTTTGACTTGATATTCTTTCTCCCTTGGCTGATGGACCATGGAACACTAATGACTAATTCTTTTATACCTATCCACACCTTTTCAGAAATATCTTAAAATGAAGTAATCGAACAAAGAGGTTGGTATGCAAAAGGTTTTTGATGTTGTTGTTGTTTTTGTTTGTTGTATTGAGGATTAACATTCTGTGGATACTAGTAAGCTACTCTATCTAAAGAAAATGCTTTTGATTTGTTCAATTATTATTAACATTTTATTTCTGAAACACTCTCTTGCTCAATCAATGAATATAATCTATTTAGAAAATGTCATTTTTCATATTCACTCTGGTTCCTTGGGTACTTTTTAATTGTCTGAACAATCTTTTTCTAAAATCTTGGGAGTACCATAAGTATACAACATTCCTTTCTGATAAATATTTAAGTGCAAATTAATTCGAAGGAATGAAAGAACAAAGGAAATAAGAAATGGAGGGATGGAGGAGAGGGAGAGAAAGGAGAGAGAGAGAGAGAGAGAGAGAGAGAGAGAGAGAGAGAGAGAGAGGAAAACAAGCCAAGTATTTTCACATACAGTCATAGTGCTACCTTCTCATTTAGAATTTGAAATATTTTGTGATACATTCATTCTGAAAAGTGAGAGTCAATAAATATTTAGAATTCATGGGACACATGTCGGAAGCACTCAGTTCTACCCTGGCACTGAAAATAACCATAGGCAACTCATGAACTAATAAGTGTTCATGTTCTATGCCAAAACAAGTAGCAGATCTAGAGTTAAACTGCTTGCTATTCCGAAATTATTAGTTTTCCAATAAGATCCTATAGATGCATACAGACATTCTGTTAGCTATCTGTGCTCGTGCTTACTCATAATGCCAGTACTCAGGAGATTGAGGCAGGATTATTGCAAACTCAAAGGCAGCTTGGACTACACAGCTAGAGTCTGTCTCACATAGAAAAAAATTAAATCATTCAACAAACAAAACTATGTTGATACATTTCCCTGTTTTCAAACTTTGCATTTGTTTTTGAAGTTTTATTGAATATCCATGTTTGATTTTTGTGTTATTCTTGAATGGACCAGCTCATAAAGATGTTGTTTCTCTTTTCCACATTGAACTATGATTTATCTGATATACTTAGAGTAATAACGACCTGCATGCTGAAGACTGACATTTTATGTTTTATTACTATATTGCTTTTGAATTATCCACTTGTTTAATTTTAAGCATTTTGTTTGCAAATTATTTATTGTTTATCAATATGATTACCATTTCCAAATCAAGGTTTCATACAACTTATTAATATTAGTATTCATATTGTTATAGGTAAGCATGTTTTTATTTTGATATTGTCCTATATCATCTTTATTTTGATCTTGTCAATTTCTGTCTATTTTCTCATGTCAAACAATGTTTTTCATAATTTTGAATATTAATAATTTTTATAGAGCTTCTTTAATGCCAATTTTCTATTAAAATTCATGTGGGCATCATTACTACTTTAAACTATTAACATTAACACCTCTTGTGATGTCAAAAGACTTTCATTATTGTTTACTCTCATGTTTGTTGATTCAAACAGTTCCCTTAACTTTAAAAGAATTATTAAAATATATGAACCTATGGAGGCCATTTCTATTTCAGCCACCACAGTTGTTATTTGACATGTGATTGCTGGGATTCAGATGTACCTACTATTGATGGGATTGAAATCTTGTTTAGTCACTATGGAAATCAGAGTGAAGAAATGTTAAGCAACTAAAGGTGAATCTCTCCTATGATTCAGCCATACCACTCTTTGACATATGCCCTAAGGATGCCATATCCTATTGCAGAGATACTTGCTCAGCTATCTTTTTGATCAGTGTATTCATAATAGCTAGCAAATAGACACAATCTAAATGTTTTCCACATTATTAATGGACAATAAAAATGTGTTACATATGGAGAGTAGAATTTAATAGGCTATAAAGAAAACTGAAATTATGAAAGTTGTAAGTAAAGGGATATAGCAGGGGAATATTACATAAAGTGAGGTTACCCAGACACAGGAAGACAAATGCCAAATTATTTCTCTTTTTGTCAGTTTTATTTATGGATCTTTAAAGTTTAGAGTTGAGTTTTTAAGTAAGTGCAGATACCAGAAATGAAGCAAGGAACCATGGTGATAACTGGAGGGAGGTGCTCCACAGAGGAGGATAGTAAAGAAAATGAAAAAAAAAAATGTGTTCAGGACTAAAAAAAGAAGAAGGAGGAGGAGTGATGAAGAGAAAAGGGAGGAAGCAGAAACAAATAAAACTAGAGCTGTTTGAAAAAATTCTAGGGGCTGGAGAGATGGCTCAGAGGTTAACAGCACTGACTGCTCCTCCAGAGGACCTGAGTTCAATTCCCAGCAAAACCACATGGTGGCTCACAACCATCTATGATGAGGTCTGGTGCCCTCTTCTGTAAAAACTGTATGATAAAATTCTAAGAAATATTGTTTTTATATAATTAAAAATACATTGTGTGTTGGTATGTGTGTTTAATATAAATGGAGATATAAATATGGTGATAATGATTCTCCACCAGATCCACAGATTATGTAACAGATACACCACCAAGCCAGATATTGAAAGCCTTTAGGGGTCAGCCTAAAAGTCTCCTTCCCAGAGTCCTTACCTGTACAGGATTAACTTCCATCAGAGAACACTCCTCTGGAGGGTTAACATCTGTATTATCAGTGTTTAGAAGAAGTATTTTTGACAATGGCTCCTGATGTGGTCATCATGAGAACTTTCTTTGTTGTTGCTTAGAGGAGTCCAAGAAACTCCCACAATAGTGTAGGCTGTTCTTGTTGACCTTGACTAGTTGGCTGCCAGACTTGAGTGGAAGTTCCTACTGCTGTAAATGCCATACACTTAAGAAACAGATCTAGAAAAAAATTGAGCTGGAATTGATCTGAAAACCTCTTTCCTGAGGATGGACTCTTAAGTACTAGGAGGTGCTATGCAAGCTGCCAGGGAAGAAAAGCAGGTATAAAGGTCTATGAACCATAGTAATGACAGAATGGCAAGAAACTTCAGTGACGCAAGAGTGGCACTTTTAGACTGCGGGTAAGTTAGAGATGTCTAAGTTGACATGTATCTTGTTCGTTCAATGGGCTAGATTCATGCCTGTTACTATAAACCTTTCCAAATATCCAGAGCTAAAATTTCAAAGACTCTAGAGAAGAACATATTTCTGGAGTTTTACTTTACTATAGAATGTCTAAAAATATTCTATTTCAATGGATTAGTATAACATTCACTTCTTTCCAAAGAAACTTCTTTTAGAATAAGGTAAAAATAGTTAGAGGCTACTCAAAAGGTCAAACCAAAGATATATAGAAAAGTGACACCATAAGATGCCTAAACCCAAATAATATACCTAAATTACATCACTATAGTTAATAATAAAGAACAATCATGGATGAAATGGTTGAAAGACATTGAGAAACAAATAGTATCTCTTAGACATATGCTAGTAAATACTGCACAAATAAAATCTCAGCGATATAACAATATAATTGCCTAAATCCTGCATATAGACATGAGTTTACATAGTCATATGAGCAGTGGAAATTCCAGGATATTTCATCTATATTTAAATAGTTCCAGGACATTGGTGGCTACTGTATATAATAGCAATAATAAATAGACTCAGTAAATGTGTGCATGTGTATATGAGTGTGTGTGTGTGTGTGTGTGTGTGTGTGTGTGTGTGTGAGAGAGAGAGAGAGAGAGAGAGAGAGAGAGAGAGAGAGAGAGAAATAATGGAGGGAGTGTGTGTGTGTGTGTGTGTGTGTGTGCATGTGTGCAGTGCATGTGAGTGTAAAAAGAGGTCATTCATTTTAGATTAAGTATAGGAGTGACATGGGAGAGTAAAGGGATGAAGATAAAGTAAACACAGTACCTATGTTTTACATCATCAAAATTAAAAAGTAAATAATTAGGTGCTAAAAAAGTGTCTCTGTGGTAAAGACCATTTGATGATTTTGTAGATGACCCAGATTTGGTTCCCAGCATTACATGTGAATTATAACTACCTGTAAATCCAGTTTCAGGGAATCTGACACCCTCTATTGGCCTCTGTAGGCACCAGGAATGTATACAATGACTTCACAATACATGCACAGAAAAGTAAATAAATGTGATTAAAATTTAAAATAAAAAATAATCAAAATTAAAATCTAGATAAGAGTTGATGTTCAATTTTGTTCTTATTAAAGGTTAATGTTTGCTATTTGGAGGGTCTAAGTTAATTTTCCAGAAATGCTCATAAATCTATTTTTTTAAATGAGTAAATGGAATTTATTATTATTATTAACAATAATAATAATAAAGAAGTCATACTTTCTAACCTTGTATAACCTTATTCAAGGTCCTTTCGCCCTCCCATCACAGCAGGTCATTCTTTCTTATCCACAAATCCCCATCCCCTCCCTGGTCAGTCCCATGGTCCCACTGCCCTAATATGGCTTAGTTCAGTTTCCACTCCTGACAGATCCAGTTTTCTCCCCCCTTCCTCAAGAGTGAGTCAGGTGTTCCTCTAGGGGAGTGGGATTCAAGGAGTCAGTCCAGGGTGTTTCTGATTCCAAGCTGTTCAGTGGTTGTGGTTTGCAGCTTGGGCATGCTTTGCCTTTTTCTTGTTTGTTTGTTTATTTGTTTAGAGTCCACTAATGAGTGAGTACATCCCCTGCTTATCTTTATGAGTTTGTGATACCTCGCTCAGGAGGGTATTCTCCAAATCCATCCATTTGCCTGCAAATTTTAGGATATCATTTTTTCTTACTGCTGAGTAGTACCACATTGTGTAGATGTGTGGTGGAAATGCTCTCTGTATGCTGTAAATATAGGACTGGTTTGACTTATGTAGAGTACCTTAGAAGTGGGTGGAGAATCAGAGAACAGGCAGGTAGGAGAAGGGTGTAGTTAGTCAGTCTCCATCAGATCCCCAAAGAAGACAGACATGTAAAGAAATACAGGTGAGCACGGCGGGCCACGTGGCAGGCAAAATAGTAGAAATGGATTGATTTAAGATGAAGGAGCTAGCTAGTAATGTGCTTAAGACATGGGCCAAACAGTATAAAATATATACGTGTCTGATTCATTTCTTTGGGAGACAAAAGCAACCACAGGCCAGGTACAAACCTCAGGGCCCAAATTGGCCCCAGGAAAATCATACTACATCAGATGGCTCCCAACATGGGGCGAACAGCCAGATAAAGCCTTAGAAAGTTTAAAAAGCTTAAAGAGCTTTCTAGATCCCTAAAACAGAGCCAAAATTGACTTTCTAAATTGTGTATTTAAATTGACTTATGATACAGAGACAGCGTGGTGTTCAGACGAAAATTTGTAAATGGCGGGTGCGCAGCACACAGCTTAAACTCATAAGTTTCACAGAAGTCTTAACATAAGTGTGATTGATTTAAGGTTTCCGCTTATATTAAACAAAAAGGAAACAGAGTTTAAAAAGGTTTTTCTGGTAGCAACATTTCCTGACTCCACTCCAGTTGCCGGCAGCAGCAAAGATGCAAAGGGCTCCTCCAATATATTGAAAAGCCACCAAAAGGAGCGAAGTCAGCAATTTAATACTGACATTTAAAAGCTCTTTGTGCTAAAAAATGATTAAAAAATCTCAATAAAACAGATTTAGACTCACAAAACCTCTAAATGGGGTACAATGTATATAAAATACACATAGGCTTCAGCGAGAGAAAAATAGGGTAAAGAAATTCCTTAAAAAAGAGAAATAAAAAATAAAGACAAAAGGCCACATAAAGATGGCAGATAAACAAAGAGTCTAGATTATAGTTATTGTGTTTTCTCCTAATTTTTTAACTTTTAATGAGCTAACAGCAAAAAGACAATTGATTGTTAAGGCTGCTAAGTTAGACAAACATATATTTTAAAGATATCTTGACTTTAATATTTCTTTATAAAAATATGTTGCTTGAGAAAAGAGTTTCTACTTTAGACTCCACAAAAGATCAAAACCTATAAATAAGTTACAGGTTTGATTTGCCAATGCCACCTAAATATTCTCAGCTTCCAAAAAGCCAGTTGAGGCGATTCAGCTTCAAAACCCCATGAGATCAACAACATCCATTGACAACAATGGATAATAAAAAAAAGCTACATCCATTTTCCCAAAATATTATTTATTAATGTTTGTTTTCATTACAAATGGTTAATGGACATAGTCAATCTCTTTAAAAAGAAAAGAAAGAAAAGAAAATGGAGGAGGATATGATATAAAAAATGATTACAAAAGATAAGTAGATTTTGGTTTATTGATATAAACTTAAGTCAATTTTGTTATGCTGTATATGTTTTTCTACTCTTTATTAAGGTATGATTCTGATGCAATTCATATAAAATTATGTTTATTTAGATGATATACTAAAACTTACTACATCATAGATGTACCACAGTTTGTTAATCCATTCTTCAGTTGAAGGACATCTAGGTTGTTTCCAGGAACTTGCTATTACAAATAACGCTGTTATGAACATAGTTGAGCTAATGCCTTTGGAGAGTGACTGTGCATATTTAGGGTATACACCCAGAAGTGATATTGATGGGTCATTGGGGAGATTGATCCTCAATTATTTGAGAAACCACCATACTGTGTTCCAAAGTGGCTGAAAAGCTTACAATCCCACCAACAATGGAGGAGTGTTCCCCTTGCTCCGCATTCTCTTCAGCATAGGCTGTCCTCTGTTTCTTTTATCTTAGCCAATCAAACAGGTGTCAGGTGGTATATCAAAGTTGCTTTGATTTGCATTTCTCTGATGGCTAAAGATGATGGGCACTTTTTCAGGTGCCTTTCATCCATTCATAATTCTTCTGCTGAGAATTCCCTTTGTAGATCTGAACCCCATTTTTTGAGTGGGTTATTCAAGTTTTGAGCTCTAGATTCTTGAGTTCTTTATACATCTTAGAGATCAATCCTCTATCACTTGTAGGGTTGGTTAAAATCTTTTCCCATTCTGTAGGCTGTCCTTTTGTCCTATAGTCAGTTTCCTTGGCTTTATAGAAGCTTCTTAGATTCAGGAGATCCCACTTATTGATAGTTGGTCTTAGTGTCTGTGCCACTAGTGTTATATTAGGAAGTGGTTGCCCGTGCCAATTCGTAGAAGTGCATTTCTCACTTTCTTTTCTATCAAGTATAAAGTGGCTGGGTTTATGTTGAGGTCTTTGATCCATTTGGATTTGAGCTTTGTGCAGGGTGACAGGCTCAGATCTATTTGCATTTTTCTAAACACTTCCAATACTATTTGCTAAATATACTGTCTTTTTTCCATTGAATATTTTGGGCCTCTTTGTCAAAGATCAGGTGTTCATAGGTTTTTGGGTTAGTGTCTGGATCCTCAATTCTATTCCATTGATCAACAAGTCTGTTTTTATGCCAGTACCAAGCTGTTTTTATTACTGTAGCTCTATAGTATAGCTAGAAGTCAGGGATGGTGATACCTCCTGAGGTTCTTTTGTTGAGTAAAATTGTTTTGGCAATCCTGGCTTTCCTGTTATTCCAAATGTAATTGAGTATTGTTCTTTCAAGATCCAAAAAATATTCTGTTGGGATTTAGATGGGCAGTGCATTGAATCTGTAGATTGCCTTTGGTAGAAATGCTATTTTTACTATGTTGATCCTACCAATCCAGGAAAATAGGAGAGCTTTCCATTTTCTGACATCCTCTTCAAATTCTTTCTTCAGTGATTTAAATTTTTTTTCAAATAGGTCTGTTACTTCTTTGGTTATAGTTACTCCAAGATATTTAATACTACTTGCAGCTATTATGAAGGGTAATGTTTCCCTTATTTTTTTCAGTTCTTCTATCTTTAGTGTATAGAAGGGCTACTGATTTCTCTGAGTTAATCTTGTATCTTACTACATTGCTGAAGGTGTTTATCAGCTGTAGCAGTTCCTTAGAGGAATTTTGTGGGTCACTTATGCATACAATCATATCATCTGCAAATAAAGATAGCTTCACTTCTTCTTTTGCAATTTGTATCCCCTTAGTCTCTTTTCGTTCCCTTATTGCTTTAGCTAAAACTTCAAGAACTATATTGAATAGATAAGGGGAGAGAGGACATCCTTGTCTAGTTCCTTACTTTAGTGGGATTGCTTTGAGTTGTTCTCCATTAATTTTGATACTGGCTGTCAGCTTCTTGTAAATCGCCTTTATTATATGTAGGTATTCTCCCTGTAATCCTGATCTCGCCAAGGCTTTAATCATAAAGGAGTGTTGGATTTTGTCAAAGGCTTTTTCAGCATCTAAGGATATGATCATGTGGATTGTTCCTTTAGCTTGTTTAAATGATGGATAACATTTACGGTTTTTTGTATGTTAAACCAGCCTTGCATTTCTGGGTTGAAGCCTACTTGGTCGTGGTGGATGATATTTTTTATACACTGTTGTATATGGTTTGCAAAAATTTTGTTGAGAATTTTAGTATCAATATTCATGAGGGAAATTGGACTGTACTTCTCCTTCTTTGTTGTGTCTTTAAGTGGCTTAGGCATTAGGGTACTTGTGGCCTCATAAAAGGAATTTGACAATATTCCTTTAGTTTCTACTGTGTAAAATAGTTTGAAGAGTAATGGTAGTAATTCTTTTTTGACTGTCTGGTAGAATTAGTCACTGAAACCATCAGGACCAGTGCTTTTATTTTGGAGAAGTCTTTTAATGACAGCTTCAATTTCCTTAAGGGTTATAGGCCTCTTTAGATAATTAATATGATCTTCATTTAATTTTGGTAAATGGTACCTGTCCAAAAAGCTGTCCATTTCTTCTAGTTTTTCCATTTTTGTGGAATACAGAATTTCAAAGTATGATCTGATAATTCTCTGGATTTCCTGGGGGCCTGTTGTTATGTCCCCTTTTTAATTTCTAATTTTGTTGATTTGAACACTCTCTGTTTTTTGATTAGTTTGGCTAAGGGCTTATCTATCTTGTTGACTGTTTTAAAGAACCAACTCTTAGATTCATTGATTCTTTTATTGTTCTTTTTGTTTCAATTTTATTGATTTCAGCTCTATGTTTGATTATTTCCTGCTGTTTACTCCTTCTAGGTGAGTTCGCTTCTAATGTTAGGTCTCTAGTGTGGGAATTCTGTAGGTTTTTCATGTAGTCATCAAGCACTATGAATTTTCCTCTTAAGACTGTTTTCATTGTGTCCCACAAGTTTGGAAACGTTGTGAATTCATTTTCATGAAATGCTAGGAAGAATTTTATTTCTTTCTTAATTTCTTCCTTGATCCAGAGATGGTTCAGCTGAGTGATCTTTTGTTTCCATGATTTGGTAGGCTTTCTGTAATTTTTGATGTGCTGAACTCTAACTTTAGGCCCTGGTGGTTCAATATTTTGCAGGGGATTATTTTCATCTTTTTGTATCTGTTGATATTTGCTTTATGACCAATTATGTGGTCAATTTTGGAGAAAGTTCCATGAGGATCTGAGAAATATGTATATTCCTTTGCATTTGGGTGGAAGCTTCTGTAAATATCTATTAAATCCATTTGCATCATAACCTCTTTTAGACTCCTTATTTCTCTGTTGAGTTTCTGTCTGGTTGACCTATCCAGGGTTGAAAGTGGGGTATTTAAGTCTCCCACTATTAGGAGGTAAGAATTGAATTGGGATTCCAGCTTTAGCAGTGTTTCTTTTACATAGGTAGGGGCCCTTATTATTATTATGGGGCATAAATATTCAGGATTGAAATTTCCTCTTGACCAGTTTTTCCTGTGATGAATAAGTAGTGACCATCTTGGTCCCTTTTTATTGCTTTTAGCTTAAAGTTTACTTTGTTAGATATTAGCATGGGAACTCTCGCTTGTTTCTTAGGAATATTTGACTGGAAAATCTTTTCCCAACCTTTTACTCTAAGCCTGTGTCTGTCTTTGCAGTTGAGGTGTGTTTCTTGTAGGCAACAGAAGGATGGCTTCTGTTGTTGTAACCATCTTGTTAGTGTGTGACGTTTTATAGGAGAGTTGAGTCCATTGATATTAAGGGATATTAGTGACCACTTATTGATATTTCCTGTCATTTTTTGGTGGTACCTTGTATGTATTTCCTTTCTCTGGAGTATTCTTCTGTGAAATTATTGATTGTTTGTGGTTTCATGGGTGTATCTTTGGTCCTTAGGTTGGAGTTTTCCCTGTAATACTTTCTATAGCACTGGATTGGTAGATATTGTTTCAGTCTGACTTTGTCATGAAATATCTTGTTACTCCATCTATGGTGATTGATAATTTTGTAGGATATAGAATTCTAGTTTGGCAGCCATACTATTTTAGCATCTGTGTAAGTTCTGACGAAGTCCTTCTAGCTTTCATCATTTCCATTGAATAGTCAGGTGTTATTCTGATGGGTCTGCCTTTATATGTAAGTTGGCCCTTTTCTTTAGCATCTCTTAAAATTTTTTCTTTGTTTTGTATGTTTTGTGGCTTGATTTTAATGTGGCACGCTGACTTTTTTCAGGGGTCCTATCTATTTGGTGTTCTGTAAGCTTCTTGTATCTTTATAGGCATTTCATTCTACAGGTTATGGAAGTTTTCTTCTATGATTTTTTTGAAAACATTTTCTGTGCCTTTGAGCTGGTATTCTTCTCCTTTTTCTACTCCTATTATTCTCAAGTTAGGTCTTTTCATGGTGTCCCAGATTTCCTGAACATTTTGAGTTATGGCTTTTTTTGGTTTTAGTATTTTCTTTGACTGATATATCTATTTGAGCTACTAAGTCTTCCACTTCAGAGATTCTATCTTCCTTCTCTTGAACTCTGCTGGTTATGCTTGAATCTGTGGTTCCAGCTGTTTTCTTCAGGTTTTCTATTTCCATCTTTGTCTCATTTTGTGCCTATTTTATTGCTTCTATTTTAGTTTGTAATTCTTGGCATGTTTCTTTCATTTTTTGGTTTAATTTTTCTTGGTTTACTTTTATAAATTTATTCATCTCTTCCAATTTCTTGTTTGTATTCTCTTCTATTTCTTTAAGGCAGTTTTTCATATCTTCTTTGAGAGCTTTGATGATCACCATAAAGGAATTTTTGGTGTTGCTTCCTACTGTTTCCTCTTCATTACTCAGTTCAGGTCTTTTATTTGTAGGACCGCCACTTTCTTCTGGAGTTATCTTGTTGTTCTTTACATTATTATATATATTTTTGCACTGGTGTCTGCCCATGGTTTCAGGGATTCACAATTAGGTGTCTCCTATTCAGTTGTGGCACACGGGCTTATGTGTCTCCTTTCACCTCTGAATAAAAGGACTGTTCAATCTCTACCTCTGCTCTCGGCAGGGCACTGATTTCAAGTCTTCAATCTTTCTCTGTTTGATCATTTGGAGGTGGGTGGCTGTGCAAGTTCTCTTAGCAGCAGCTGGTGGGACCCTGACAGTCAAAGTTTATCTCTATGTGCTACAGAGTGTGTGAGAACAAGCTCCATAGACAGCACCTGGTCCCGGAAGCAGAACCTGACCAGAACACAATTTTCCCATGCAGGGATTCAGGCACTGGAGCCTGCTGAACCCACCTCATATTTGGGCAGAATCGGAGTTTGTCTTTCAGAGTCCTCAGTCCTTCTCTGTTTGATCAGTTGGTGGCGGGTGGCAGTGCAAATTCCCTCAACAGCAGCTGGGGGAACCCTGGCAGACAAAGTTTATCTCTGTCTGCTACAGAGTGTGCTGGGGACAAGCTCCACAGACCCATAAATCTATTTTTTTAAATTGCCAGAGAGGAAAAGTTTACATTTTGTCACCTGGAATATTGTTTCTTTAATGTTTAACAAAACTTTATCCTAAAACATACAATTAATTTAAATTTCCTTGCTATGTAATTATAAGAAGAGTTTGGGAGTTTAAATTTTTTTTTCATTTTTTTATGTTATAAGATGAGGAGATGGCATCAGACATAAAGGAAAGAAGCTGAAATGCTGCTATAAGAAAAGGTACTGAGCCAAGAGGCTGAACAATATGGGTTGAGTTCTGATGAAGGAGTTAACAAATTATTTGCCTGGGCCCTAGTTCAATCAGCACAAAAAAGATTCAAAATAAATAGCTTAATAAGAAATAAAAATTTTTTCATAAGGAATATTGTACTTATTTCTTTTAAGAAATCTCTAAGACTTCTATGCCAGACTTCTATCTTTATATACAAGAAGATGTACTTTACTTAGAAAAATAACTGCTTAGTAAAAATGTGATAACTAATAACATTTAATATAAAATGATATGATAATAATATATTTTCCCATTCTCGTGTTCATTATTTTAAAAGTTAATGTATCATTTTCTGAGCATCTCTGTCCTGTTAAGTTTCATGACAACTTGAAAGAAGGTGTAGTCACTGGGAAGGTAAAACATCAGTTAATAAAATTTGTATACCATATTGATTTGTGCACAAACCTGCTGGGCATTTTATTTTTTTATTAATAATTGATTTTGGAAGGGGTCTCAGGTCACTGTGGGTTAGTGCTTTTCCTGAGAGGGCAGTCCCAAAGCTGTGTAGTAAAGTAGTCTGAGTAAACCATGGAAAGCAATTTCGTAGGCAGCATTCCCCCATGTCTTCTTCTTCTGTTCCTGCCTTGAGTTCTTGCCTTAATGTCCTTAAGTTTGGAGAGCTGTAAGATGAAATATACTTTCCTCCTCAAGTTCCTTTTGACTACAGTGTTTTATCACAGCAACAAAATCCTAACTGATTAAATGTTAGTTTATAAACATATTTTTAAATTCCAGTGCTCAATTCTTTGTTGTATATATATTAATTTATTAGTTTAATATAAAGTTAGAGCTAAGAGATGCCAAAATAAAAAGGTGATACTGTCTTTAGTTTTTCCACTTATAAAATAAAAATTGTCAAAACATGGGTGTACTTTATGAGCCACAAGTATAAAATAATGGGGAATTCAGTAAAAATTAAAACAGCAGTAAGGGGCAGGAAATAACACATGCAAAAAAATCAAAGGTCAAAGGCAGAAAGAAACCCCAGGTGTATACAAACTCATGCCTATATTCAAGCATGCCTTGAAGATAAGGTACAAGGCAGGTAATTAGGAAATATTCTGATACTGATGAAGCAAAAGGCAGCTTTGCATATGTTAGCTCCTAAAATAGTCCGTGTTTATATTTATGTCATGGAAATGTGGAGTAGTCTATTCTAGGAGTACTGTGGAAGACTCCTAACTCTGTGTCAGGATCTAATTCTGATTCTATCATTGAAATGACATATGATTATAGACAAGGTTTTTGACTATTTGGAATTCTTGTTCCCAATGTATAAAATGAAATCATGTTCATAATAGTAGTATGCTGTGGAACTATGCCCTTGTATACTCTAAATGCTTGTCACTGTAAATATTAGTTTAATAAGAAGCTGATTTGCCAGAAGCTAGACAGATCGGAAATATAGATGGGGAGACCACTCAAGTAGAATTTGGGGAAAAGGAAGAGTAGAGCAGAAGCCAGAGAGAGGAGACAAGCAGAGGAAGAAATGTGAGAATATTGCACTGAGAATACAGGCACCAAGCCACGTGGCTAAGCATGAATAGCAAAATATGTTAACTTCAAGTATAAGAGTTAGCAAGTAATAAGGCTGAGCCATAGGCCAAATAGCTTGCAAATAATACATGCCTCAAATGGCTGTTGGACCAGCCAGACAGGACAGAGAAGCTGTAATAATAATAAATAAATAGCTTCTCTTCTTGAAGTTATTAAAACTATACTTAACATGTTAGGTATAGCAATTACCTAAAATATTAGTTTTCCCTAGAATGCTAGAATTGCTATTATTTTGTTACAATAGGGCTCAAAAGAAACATTAGTACAAAATATTAATACATAAGATTTCAGTGCCTGTCAAATCCTTTTCATGGTATTTAGATTTCAAACTGCAGAGAATAGATTGATCAGGTTTATATCTCCAATAACTTACCCAAGATTATTATTAGATAATAATTTATCCAAGATAGGTAGGTGGAAATTGCTTTTTAGAAATAATTTAGTGAATACATTTAAAGTCATTATTGTAAAGTTAAACAGAGTTTTCAGAAAGATATATTTATGATGGTAAAAGTTAATATATGTGAAAAATCATTATTTACTCATGTCTAAAGTTTTGATAAAAATTAGTAAGAATGGATGACTCAAATTTTACTCAGACGCCATGACTATTTTATATCTAAAATCATATTTTGTCATTTATTTTCATTAATGAGTATAATAAGATTCAAAACAAGAAATAGTTAATATTTTCACAAATAAAAGCCTTAGTAATAATAAAATGCTTAAAAGAAAACCCAAGTGCCTATCACCATGTAGAAACACCAGTGATTTTGACACTCATATTGACAATGATATTCTTATCAGGGACTTGAACATTTATTGAAAATTAAATATGTTGGTTTGGCATAAAACTGCCAATAAAATAAGTATATAAAAATAGTTCTACTTTATATATATATGTATATATATATATACACATATATATATATATATATAAATTCATCACTCTAGTTATCCTTCAATGCATCCATCTTCTTCAAACTACCTAAGCCAAGGTCGGCAAGACTTTGAGACATGTGAGACTGAAGAATGTATGAATTACCTGACACATACAGAAAAGTAATACATATGTAACCTTCTTCTCTCTACTCAGAAGGGTTCATCCTTATTTTTTTCTTCCCTTCCTTTTTTGCTTAAAATAGAATTTATTTTCTTTTTGTTTTTTGCTTTTTGAATAAAGTCTCACTTTTTATCCATGTATGCCCTTGTTCAAACACCCTTCCCCCTCCCGCCCCTTCCAGCCATCCTCCCTTCTCCCCATCTCTTTATCTCCTCCCCAGCAATGAGTACAAGCTATTATTTTTATGACTATTGAGTAAATTTATTGAAATTTAATTTCCTGGAATGAAAAGAAAGGTATTAATATATGAAACAAGATGTTTTGGTTACTAGGAGTGGAAAGTGTAGATTTGTAACATATTGATGTGAAATGTGATCAGGTGAACATGATGTGTATGAAGACATTGCACAAGACTTTCTGTCATATGCAATTTTCAAATTGTAATTGTTAGGATCTGGCAACAAGCACTTTTATGCAATCAAATGACAGGGAAGATGTGAGTAGACTTTGGGAACATTGTTCTACATGGGAGTGTGCTTTACAGGGAGAATTCCAAGTTTTTGTAAAATTCTGAAAATTGTCTAAGTCAAAATGCAAAGGAACATTGCATGACAACTGTAGCTTGGAATGGCTATGAGTAAAGGGTGAGGTCACATAGTACTGTGAGTTCACATTCCAATCACCAAATTCAGAGAGAGATTATTGATCACACAAATTAGAGCTGAGTCTACAGACAAGAATGTTTAGAGAACTACACAAACCATCAAATTTCTTCCCAAGGAAGCCTAAACCTGCAGCAAGATCAGTGTGATTGGCAGGAAATCAATTACATGTCAAAAAATATATAATGTCCTCAATATATTTGAAATATATTCTAGGATATATAATAAAATACTAAAATTTAACTTCATTGTATTCTGTGCAGGGAAAATAAGTCTAAAATTTTAATGAAGTTAAACAGGAATTTCTGATCCAAACAAGAGTAGAACATTAAGTATTTGGTTTTTAATGTAATAAAGAGTAAATAATTTTTTCTTCTACAGATTAAAAAACAGAATAAAATTCCTCAATATACAAAAGATGTAAGACAGCAAACTTGGAGAAATATTTAATATGCAGGCACATTTTAATTGTAATATATATTAAACTGTTTAAATTCAATTGATAATGGTATTAGTAGGTGCAATACATCTGAGGAAGGCATGTATGTAATAACATATAACATATGAAAAAAGAATGAAGTTCATAAATCACATCTGATCTTATATAATATTAACTCAGATACTCAGAGGTACATTTACATTGCATATTCTGACTTCTCGGGAAAATAAAGATGGAATGATAAGAAATCAATTAACTCATTATAAAAATATAAATAGTGTTATAGAAATAAAAAAATAAAATATGAAATGAGATGAGTCTATAAAAGAATGAAATTGGCAGATGAAGACGTGAAGTTGCTTTGTTTACACTAGTTGAGAAAAGACAAAGAGTAAGTTACAAAAGAAAGAACTGAGAGATAATTTTGAGCTGAATTTTTTAAAGTTAAAGCTCAGAATTTAACAAGCCATAATGTACATTACTTTAATCTTAGTACTTGGGAAGCAGGAGCACATGGAATTCAGTGAGTGTTTAGTCAGTCTGGTCTACATAGTAACCAGGTCTACAGAGTTCCAGGACAGCCAGCAATTCATAGTTAAGACTGTTTTAAAATACAGATCTCAGAAATCTTTGAATAGTGAGATTTATATAGAAATGTAAAATTTAAAATCATATATCAGTGGAGATATTTTTCTAAAGAATGAAAATATTATGTTAATAAGCTAATAAAAAATGAAACATAGGAATCAGTTACTTAACAGAAGAATAATAAAATAATAAAGTTCCCAGAGAATGCACAACAATAATTTAAACTGTGCTATACATTACAAATACACTATTTAGAAAAATCACACAGATTGTAAAATAAATCCGACAACAATCAACAACAACAAAACAACTAAACACCAACTATGCATTTGCTTCTTTGCAGAACAACAAAAATTATAAGAAAATCATGTTTACATTAATAAAGCAGCATAGAAAATTGTGAAGAATTTCATAAAAACAAACCATATGAAGATAAATAAATTCCTTAGAAGATTTAAAAAATACAAACTCAGAATAAATAGAACTCATAGACAGCAGTATTGGAGCATGTGAGTGTCAGTTTCTGGAGTAGGCCAGAATCCAGGAGATTTCTCAAGACTAAAGAAAAACATGTGCAGGTTTATTTCTGCACAATAATTTTAAAATCTTAATGGGCAATTGACAGCAACATGGGATAAGCTCTCTCATAAAAATAATTTGTAACTTATTTTATTATTCTAAGTGAATACCCATATAAAACTAGAAAATGATAAGGAAAATAAAACTGTAAATTCTGTACTAAATAATTCTAAGAAAGCAAAATTAGCAATTTTTTCCTTCTAAATCCTTATAGTCCTTATGTTCATCTCTCTTCTCTTTGTGAACAACGAGCATGTTCACATTCTGTTTTATTTACTTCAGCATTTACAATGGTTCTTTTAAGATCAATGATTAACAAACATAGATAACAATATACATTGTACCTTAAAAGTACATGTGTTGAAGCTTGCTGACAATTGTTAAGGAAGAGGGGCTCCGATTTGGAGAATCTGAAACACACTTTTTTACAGAAATCAGAAGAAACCAAAACAACGCTATAAAAGTTCAGTCCTTTTCTGAAGGCAGTTAAAAATTATCATGTCCTTACTTCCAGATTCCCTGTAGTTTTAATTTGGCTTAGTAATTTTCTTTCATATACATCATTGTAGCCATATATGTTTGAGCAGTTTATTTGTAGATTACAGTATATCAAATGACTTAACAAGTTTTCTCTGAAAATGTAGATGCCCACAAACCAATTTTATATGGATTTTCAATAGTAGTATTAAAAATTTAAGAAGTAAAAATTATTTCTTAAGAAGTGACTCAAAATTTAGAAAAAATACAGCTATATTCAGGAAAAACATTTGTAAATTTGGGAAAAATACTTTTCAGACTGAATTTATTGTTTATGAACCACATTTTATTTCAGTATCTTTTATAGTTTATACACTGATCAGCTTAAAAATACAGATTATGTGTCAAGTTATGAATCTCAGTAGCTAATATTTACATATGAGCAACATTATCTATATTGTAGCAATGACCTTTCCCCTACTAGGGAGGGTCTACAATTTTCAAAGTCAACATAACTAAGATTTTTTTTATCTTAAAATATATCATTTTTATTAATTTTGATATCCTTCATTGGAATCATTTTAAATATTTTTAAATGTATTATGACTTTATGTACATTTGTTTCCATTCTCCAGTGTTTCTAGGCCCTTATGAGTTTTATTCCTTTTTTTTCAAGTGCTGTTGATTTTTTTTATTTTTGTGTAGAACAAAATTATTTACACTTGCCTATTGCCATATAATTGAGAATTGCTTTGAATATCTAATTTTGCCTTGGATGTTCAGTGTTGGGAAGACAGTCATACAATTCTTCCTACTCTGGGGTTTAATTCATCAGTAAGAAGAAAAAGACCAGTTAATGAATAACGCCCAATCTTTCTGGCTTTTAGTGGAGACTTTTAAGTAAAAAGGGACCTGTTCAAAATGGAGTTAATTGAATAACTCATAGAAAGATGATCTTGTGGATATTCCTTCAGTAATACATTAACATGCATCTAACTTCTGCTACCAAAAGCTTTACTGGAGTGTTTATGTGAGCTTTCATTCTAGGAAAGAAAAAATATTTCTCAGTTACACAAATTTCTCAGGTTGCCTGGTGTCATGCATGTAAATAAGATAGAATCCACATTTTGTGACATAATCTATGTGGCAGAAAGTATAGTTTGTATTATTCTATGTAATTTTGGGATTGAACTTCAGTGGAGTTGGATTTAGCTGAAACCACACAGAGATATAAAAGACTTCAGAGTTATAGCAGAAGATTACCTTTATTTTCAGAGAAAAAGAACTTTAGAGGATGGAATTTTCAACTTTATAACAAATATCAGTACCTTGAGGGTCAGAAAGAAACAGTTTAAATGTCTCTTTGTTTTTTGTTTAATTTGTAATGTCCATGTTTATTTAATTTTTGTATACTTAGAGTTATAGGTTGCTGAATAATATTGGCTAAGATCATACTTTGCCTAGTTTCTTATGGTCTTTTGATTAATATTTGTGTATACATTTTTGCTTTTGTTTTTTGTTTTTCTTTTTATTCTCTTTATTTTTTAAACAAACATTGCACACATTCTTGATTGTTGTTGCTTTGTGGTTAGTATAGAAGTTATATATATATATATACATATATATATACATATATATGTGTAATGCCATTGATTTTTCTGAATGCTTACACTCAGAATAAAAGTACATTCACCATTGTGAAAAAAAAAACCAGATTATTCTTTTTATGTACCTCTCTTTAATGTATGTATATAGGTATCCATGCATGTACATTTCTTGGGAGGTTAGACTTCAGTAACCAATGTCTGCCTTTATCTGTCACCACATTATATTTTAAAGCAGTTTCTATCAATGATCCTAGAGCTCACTGATTCGTTAGGCTGACTGAACATAGCTCCTGCAATCTTTGAGTCTTTGTACCTGGGACTATTATTTGGAGTATTTACAGTAGCACCTACCTTTTTATGGAGTTTTAGAGATACAAACTAAGACTCTCATGCTTGCACAGAAAGCAGTTTATCCTCTAAACCATCAATCCTTTTTCTCTAAAACACAGAATTTTAAACACATATCTCCGAACAAACATTGTAGATGAAAGAGATACTTTTGAACACTCTGAACATTCTCAAAATTCCATCCGCAAAAGATGCCTTTCATTTGGGGATCATTAACATTTTTCTCAGTTGGATAAAAATAGTCATGGGAAGTTGTCTTTTGAATTGGTGGTCAGAGATATTCACAAGGCTTCTAAAATATAGTTCTTGCCTTGGTTGACCTCCAGAGATGGAAGGTAAATTTCTGGTTCTGTAGACTCTCAGAACATCAGACAGGGCTCAGAGACCTCTGAAGTAGACCAGACTTGATGTCTTTTCTGAATTGACTTTCATGTACCAGAAGGTACCATGTAAGCTTCCAAAGGAAAGCAACCAAGATGCCTATCCAGCTAGGATGTGTATGAGCTACAACTGCTGGCAGCATGGCTTGATAACCCGAAAGGTGCAGGAGTCACAGACATATCTGGACAATGAACAACAATTGTTCAGTAGAACTTAAGACCTTTTCAAAGAGATGAAAATCATGCTAGTACTGGTAACCTAGCCAATTATACAAACAAAAATAAGACATGATACACCAAGGCAAATAAATAAATGAATAAAGTTTTTTAAAAAAAAAAAAAAAAAAAAAAAAAAAAAAAAAAAAAAAAAAAAAAAAAAAA